>JAJPUD010007771.1:89212-101306 GCA_023553655.1 Myrmecobius fasciatus | reverse complement strand
TGGAGCTATGCTCAAAAAGTTGTCAAACTGTGCATATCCTTTGACCCAGCAGTGTTTCTACTGTGCCTATATCTCAAAGAGGTCTTAGAGGAGGGAAAGTGACCCACATTGCAAGAATGTTTGTGGCAGCCCTTTTTGTAGTGGCTAGAAACTGGAAACTGAAGGGATGCCCATCAATTGGAGAGTGGCCGAATAAATTATGGTATATGAATGTTATGGAATATTATTGCTCTGTAAGAAACGACCAGCAGGACGATTTCAGAGAGGCCTGGAGGGACTTGCATGAACTGATGCTGAGTGAAACGAGCAGAACCAGGAGATCATCATACACAGCAACAACAGTATTACATGATGATCAGTTCTGATGGACATGGCTCTCTGCAATAAAGAATTGTCTCAAACCAGTTCCAATTGTTCACTGAAGAAAACCATATACACTCAGAAAGAGGGACATGAAATATGGACCACAACGTAACATTTTCATGATCTCTATTGACATTTGCTTGCATTGTGTTGCCTTTCTCTGATTCTTTTTTTTTCTTGTAGATAGGATTTTTCTTGCATAACTTCTCAAGCATTTCAACATTATTAAAATGTAGTAGGCTTCCTGCCATCTAAGGGAGGGGAGGGGACTGGGGCTAAAATTTGTATTGGAAAGCTTTGTAAAGATCAATGCTGTGGAACTACCCATACATATGTTATACAAATAAAAAGCTTAAAAAATTAAAATAAAATAAATAAAACTATCTGGTGCAGAGGACTGACCTGCATTATTGCTAAAGGGAGTTTCCTCTTCTGGGAGTTCCTCACACAAATAAAACCAAGTCTTCCAGTAAGAATAAGGTTTGTTCCTATTCTTTTTCTGATGAATCCAAATTATCAAGCAAAGAAGAACCATATCTAGTTGTCCTAGAAAAACTGCCCATCTCCTTATCATCCACTCTGAAACCATTTTTACCCTGGGTAACAATCCAATCCATTTTGGAATAACCAATCCAGGACCATGCTTTCCTTACTGGTGAATCAGCCTGCTCAAGAACATGGTTCACTAGATCTAGCCCATCCTATACCATACACTAGACTCAACATTCCTTCCAATCATTCCTCCCAGCCATATGACCAGCCATATACACTTATCCTTCTGCTTCTTATTCTGGAAACAGTCAATAAATCAACACTATTTTGTAGTGTATATGCATGTGTGTATGTGTATATGTATCTAAATATGTCTGTATACGGAAAGCAAAACATTTATATAAAATATATATGCATATATAAACATGTGTTGTATTTTTAACTGTGGTTTTAAGAATGAATATTATTGCAAGGAAACATGAAAACTTGTAGTTCTTAAAGGGGCAGCTATGTGGCACAGTGGATAGAGCACTATCCCTGAAGTCAGGAGGACATGAGTTCAAATCTGATTCAGACACTTAACACTTCCTATCTGTGTGACCCTGGGCAAGTCACTTAACCCCAATTGCCTCACCTATATATATATATATATATACACACACACACACACACACACATATACATGTATATGTATATATATACATACACATACACATATATATGTATACACACATATATATATGTATATATACATATACTTCAGTGATTATTAGAGATATTGTAGCAGTTATTACTTGAAGTACATGGGGGTGGGAGGAGAAATTCAAGCATTTCAAGAATCACTCAAATCCATAATAGTCCTGGTCACACCAAAGTACATTAATTAGCTCACACTTGATCTGCAATCTTGGGCTTTTAAAATAATAGTAGACAAATAAATAGAGTTAGAAATTACAGAGACTAATTATGTAACCCCTGGAGGGTTGTATAAAGGTATTATATTTATCCCAAGTGTAGTCACAGAGAGATAAGGCATTGGAAATAGAAACAAGCATTAGGACCTCAAGGAGGCCTGTAAGTTCATATAAGTCTCCTCCTCCCTTAGGAAAAAAAGATACAGAAAGAAAAACATGATTTCATCAAAAAAAAAAAAGATTGGAGACAAAAATATTGAGTATCACAGGGTCCCATAGAGTGGGATTACTACACACCCTTTACAAAACCCTAAAGGGAAGAAAGTTCTGAAGATCACAAAGTCATAACATAGAGGGGCAACCTATTCCTTCTCTAATATTATGAATCCTGTTATCTAAGTCCTAAAGGATGATGATCCCTACAAGAGAGAAGATTTGTTTGACTCCCAAGAAACCTTGGACTCTTTCCCATGAAGAAGACTTCAAACTCAGGGTACTACTGCAAGTAGAAGCTTTTGAAGAAGGTGGAGAGCAACAAAAAAATTGTCTTGCTGGATTATAGATTAGAATATAAATCTTATTTTTCTTTCCCAATATGACTCATATAGAAATGTTAAGAATTATTCTACATTGTAACAGCAATAATTGGAGAAGAAATGGATGCCCACCAATTGGGAGATGGCTGAACAAGTCATGGTATATGAAGATAATGGAATATTATTGTTCTTTAAAAAAATGATGAACAAACTGATTATAGAAAGACCTAGAAAGATTTACATGAACTGATGCTGAAGGAAACAAGCAGAACCAGGAGTACATTATATACAATAACAGCAAGAATGTGTCATGATCAATTATAGAAGGTTTGATTCTTCTCAGTGGTTCAGTAGACTGAACCCCCAATAGACTTTGAACAGAAAATGCCATCTGCATCCAGAAAAAGAACCAAGGAGACTGAAAGTAAATCAACACATTTTATGTTCACTTCTTTTTTCTTTTTTTTATCTCCCCCTTTTGCCCTGATTTTTCTCTCCCAACATGATTCATAAAGCAATTTGTATTAAAAATAAATAAAATTACTACAATAAAAAGACTAAAAATAGGATATAGATCCTATGTGCTTTATGTTAAGTGAAATGGCATTTGTTCTATATGCAATGTTTTGTTAGTCTTGGTGCTTGAAAAGGAGATGAAGACACTTAGAATGAAATGTGGTAAATTCAATGTCCCCAGAAATTTTCCTATGTCTTAATTATATATGATCCCTTAAAGCTCTGTTGTGGGCTCTCTTTTCTCTCTACATACTTATAGTGATCTCATTATCTTCCATTAATTCAATTATCATCTCTATGCATCTGAACCCAAATTAGTGTATCCAGCCCTAATCTCTTGCATATCATCACTTACTCAAAAAACATTTCTAACTGTTACTCAGACTCAGAATATTCAATGTTATCTTGCCTCAATAACATATTCATTTTATTATTCCTTTGGAGGGTATATCCATCTTTCTGGTCATCTTAGTACATGACCTCAAAGTCATCTTGACTATTCTGTCTCCCTCACCATCAACATCCAATGGCAAGTCTTTTCAATTTTACCTCCATAATATCTCTCACACATTTCTCCATTTAAGTAACCTATATAGTTCAGACTGTATTATTTCTCAGCTGGACTATTGCAATTGTGACATTTAAAAACTTCAAAAGACATTTTCTGTGTAATTAATCATTTTATTATTAATGCTAGCAAGTTGTTACTAAAAGGGCTCAGAGACACTCTTCAATGCCAAAGACCCCTTATGGAACCTACTCAATGCTTATATGTCCTTGAATGAGTGGGTCTTCCTGAGAATGGCAATCTACTCTGATTGGCTAATAATAAATGAATATTATAATGAGAGGCAGATTTATTCGAATAAGAGGCAAGAAGTTGTGACTTTGATCATGTCATTTATTTCCAAATCACTTCCAGTCTGGGTGATATAGTGAAAGAATTTATCCCTACCCAAACCTAAGTTTCCCTGCCTAGGTAGGATCAGAGCAGGGTTGATGAGAAAGTCAATCTAAACAAGGTTTCAGAGAGGGATAAACCTTGCTTCTCCCCAATATTAACAATTAGTTATTTAATAACTTTTCTCTCACAATAGCCTCCTAATAGAATTCCTAACATCCATTCTCTTCCTCTACAATCCACTCACCACATAATGACTAATATATCATTCCTAAAGCACAAGTCTGACCATGTCATTCACCCACTCAAGTTCCTTCTGTGGCTCCCTAATGCCTCTAGGACAGAGGTTCTTAACCTTTTGGGATGTCATACACACCTTTGGCAGTCTAGTGAAACCTATAAGCCCCTTCTCAGAATAATAATTTTAATTTAATTGGAGAAAATGCTATGCAAATTTAGAGGTTAGTAAATAATTATATATGTATGTATGTATGCATGTGCGTGTTATTTATATTTTCTCCCATTCAATGGGGACTGAAAAATATGTACAGACTCCAGATTAAGAACAAGACGAGAATAAAATACAAACTCCTCAGTTTGGGTTGGAATGAGTTGGGTTGGGTTGGGTTGAAGGGTATACTAGATTAAGCTTGAATTGATGCTTTTGAAACATTAAATTTTCAGTATTAGCATTTATGCTACAAAAATCAGCCAAAGCTATACAACAGGGCTTAATTTATCATTTTATTGAATACCTATTCTGAAGAAAGTAATGAAGAAAATATTAATACAGATCAAACTTAAAAGCCTACATACATGTACATATACATACATACATACACATGTTTATATGATATTTTCCCCAAAGAACAAATTAACCACTTACTGGCACACTTCTAGTTGGGCTGAGTTGTATTAAATAGATACATGCACTAGACAGATGTTCCTGGAACTTATCCTAAGGAGGTCTGGGACCAAAGAAGTCATTATTGAGTAATTTAGTCTGGTTCTTTGAACTTGCATTTTGTTTCTGAGCCATAGGTTGCACTCACCTGTAAAATGGAGATAAAAATACTTAGGATAGTAGAATATCTACTTTGCAAGATGATTGTGAAGAAAGTGCTTTGTACACCCTAATGTGCTACAGAGACGTGAGCTATTATTGTGAAATGACAGTCTTTGTATCCTGTTAAAAGAATCTGAGACATCAGCCAGGAGGTGAAGAGATATTATTTTGGGCAGGTAGAGCCCTGAGATTTTGCTATGAATCAAGACATCTCTAAATACAAATGAAATTTATAACTTTTAGAACAGGGAGATGAAGAGGACACTTTAGTCTTTGTTTGCTCTGGCTTCCTGACTGTTCCATGAACAAGACACTCCATTTCTCAGCTCTGACTGTCTCCATGTCTAGAATGCTCTCTCTTCTAAATTCTCTGGCTTCCTTTAAGGCCCCCCTCCAATTATATTTCTTACAGCAGGTCTTTTCTAGTCTTTAATTCCAGTGCTTTACCTCTGTTCACAATTTCCTTTTTAACTTGTATAGTAAGTTCTTTGCACATCTATACCCATTTCATTGTAGGGTCCTATTGAGAGCAGGGACTGTCATTTACCACTTTTCATATCCCTAGAACTTAGCACAATGCTTATATATAGTAGACATTTAACAAATGCTTATTAGTAGATTGTCTAGTGGTAGACTTTAAGTCTCCTTGGGCTCTCAAATCAAAGATTAGATCAAATGCCACCCTTTAAAACCAATTCTCCAGAATCTCTAAAGATGGAGAGCTATGTTCCATAATCACTGGACTGGCATATTCTAGAACCTTTATTTTACCTATCCCTGACTAATAGATAGCTTCCATCCCTGCCTTCTCTCCTTTTTTTTCTTTCCTTGCTTGACAGAATGACCAGTTAATGTTCTTCTCCCTCCCTCTGCTCAAATTTGGATCCCTACTTCTGCCATGAAGTCCCAGATAATAATAATAATAATAATAATAATAATAGTTATTATCATCATGATACTTATTATTTTTATACCTCTTTAAGATTTACAGAATCAAATGAAGTAATATGATCCTTACAATAATCCTGAAAAGTAGGTGTTATTATCAGACTGCACATATTCTGGCATAATCAACAATATATCAGGTAGCATTAAATGTTATTTTCATATTTAATCCCTTCCACCTCCTTATATCTTCTTACATATCCCTATTGTTCCTTTATTATAACTATTTTGAATAAAACTTCTGGCTCAAAAGCATGGCACTGGAATATAAATTTTGAAATTTAGTATTTCAAGTCACCAAACATTGATTAAGCACCTACTATGTGCTGGATATACACTGCTAGATGCCAGAGATACTGCGACAAAAGACAAAAATAGTCTCTTCCTTAGAAGCCACTAGGTGGCACAGTGGATAGAATACTGAGTTTTGAAATCAGTAAGAGATCTGAGTGCAAATGGTGTCCCAAGAACTCAGCTGTGTGACCTTGTATAAATCACTTGTATAAATAACTCCAAATTTTGGCTTCTTCATCTGTAATTTAGGAATAACAATAGCATCTAACAGAACATTGTGAGGATCAAATGAGATAAATATGTAAGCCTTAAAGCATTACATAAATGTTGGCTTTCATTATGATTCAGGTTAGGAAGTAGGGAGAGTTGGGAAGAAGTACTTGACATTTCTTCCAAATTAAGTCAATATTTTTAAGTTCAATGTATGGTGCAAATGTAACCATGAAATAATGTTGAAGATCATAAAAGATTTTATGGTTCAGAAAAAAGAAGTCACAGAGACCCTAAATTTAGAAATTATTCAGAAGCCTTATAATAGAATATCATTTTCCCCCAAGTAGAATCGTAGTAGGTTATGGACATGCTGAGAAGTCAAAGAACATCTTGGACTCGCATGGCATCTTCTCTGATTACTAAAGATGAAAATGTCATCCCTTCTTTCCTCACATTTATCATTGTAGTTTGTTATTCTTTGCCCTCAGCCCATTTTTTCCTGATTTTATATCTTCTAAGACATTGTAAACTCCTTGAAAGCAGGGATTGCTTTGTTTTCCAATTTTATATTCTGAGAAAACAATATACATATTATTATTACATAGAAAGTACTAATATATTTTTAATTTGTTGGTTTAACCCTGAAAGAAAAAATACCAATATCAAAGTTATTTCAGAATAAAAGGATTATCACAATAAAATCTTCATATGTAGTAGAATCATCAGCTTGCTAGAAGCAAAAAGGCAAAGTAAACACCAGAAGAAAGGATGAAGAGAAGAAAATGTGAAAGAAGTGTGAAAGTATAGTCATTCCAACCTGACCTATTTCAATAACCTCATGAGTCAAAAACAGAAACAAAAACTCCCAAACAAACTGGAAATGGACAAAGGTAAAGGTATTGATTCTGACCATTACTCTTTCTTGGAAAAGTTTAAGATATTAAAAAAAAATCATTGTAATGATTTCTGGGCTCAAAAGAGCTCAGAAATCTCCTTAGCCAATCAGCAAACACTCAATATTTTTTTGCCAAGTAGAGACATGATGACTTAGGACATCATTAATTTATAATGTAACTGCTCATCAAGGAAGAGCATCATGGGAGAATATGAGTAGTATTTCCTCAAAAAACACTGTAGAAAACAAATCCGAAGACTTCAGTATAAGATTTAAGTTAAATCTCATGTAGGTAGACTGTATGGTTTCTGGGATATCTTACAACAGTGGAATTTTATAATTCTGAAATGACCAAAAGGACACTTGAAAATGAAACTAGGGATACAAAACAGATGTTAAATGGAACAGATCTGAAAACTAAATTATAGGAATCTATTATCATTGGCAGAAGCACAACTAAAATCTACTACCTTTCCAACTAAAGTACTAATCAAAAAAAAAGTCAGAAAGACTTGTTTGGATTTGATCAAATGTAGGGTTTAGGTTCTAGATGTCCTTCACTAATTAGTATAATTAAAAGATATAAAACATAAGGATGAGCACACAAAATGAAGTTTTAAATTTGTGAACAAAATGATTTAAGCCCTATGATTTCTTCATTAATTCCTCTTAATTTGGGTCAAGGCACTCAGCAAAACAAACTCCAATTAACTTTAAAGAAAGGAAAATGATGCTTTTATCCACGATGGATAAGCATTTTCAAGCACAGGTTTTTAGGGCTTTCCCCCTTCCTTCTGTGAATCATAGTTTCATAGAATCTATAGCTGTAAGGGATTTCAGAGGAAAACTAAGACTCATAAGCTTAAGTCACTTGCACTGTTATGCAGAGAGTAGACCTTAAAAGCTGAGATTGGATCCAGGTCCTTGATTCTAGGTCTAGTGTACTCACAACTGTACCATATTGTCTCCTCAGTTATTAACTATGGCCTGTTTCTTCAGTAGATCAAGAATCTGCAATTTCATTGCTATGAATTTCCCCTCCATCAGTTCAAATTGAAACCCATCTATATTTTAGTTGATGGTCTTTAAGAGCTGACACAATTTTTTAAAAATCCATCATCTTTTGACCAAGGAAGTGGATCTAGAAATGAGGGGCTGTGAAATTAGTGAGCCTGATCCTCAGACAACAGAAATATTGCTCCCAATTATCTGATACTCAAACCTTTCCAACTTGGTAGGATCTGGCCAAGCTTGTGCTTTAGTGGAATAGCCTTCAAGCAGCCAAGCCAGCTCTACAACCCAGTGAGAGATCTTTATGGATGAGACATAGAGTATTCACTTGGTTTCTAATCATCGATTTCCTAATGATATAGGATTGTAAGATTTAAAGCCATTTTATTCAACCACTTCACTGTACAGATGAGGAATACGTGATTCAGAGAGATAAAGATGACATAAGAAGTATCTCAAGCATATGGGACAGTCAGATCAACAGCATGGTCGCAGGAGATGGGGGCCATATTTGAGGGATAACACATAGGTCAAATATAATACAGATGGAAAAGTCAGGGGCCATTCCATTTGTTCGTTCATTCACTCCACTCTGGAATAGATCTTTTGGGATCATAATGACTGCATGTTTTCTCATCGTGTAAAGCTCTTTTCTATATTTTTCCACCAATAAATGTTCTGTAATGCCATCCAACATTCCAGAATCCTTATTTTGGTTCTTCTGGTGCAACTCACAAGTTCTCAGTCTTTTCTATTTCATGTTTTCTGCACAGCTACCTCACCTCTTTTTCCATATATATGAATCTTCGATAATATTTTTACCTCACTTCTGGTGGAACTCATTCATTCATTTATTCATGCATTTGTCTTAATACTTCTTTTACTCCCATGGTGTCTTTCATGTAATAAGTTGCTGATAAATATTTGTTAATCTGATTTTACACTTTTAGGCAATCGACTCATCAATCAATAAGTGGGTTACTAAGTGATTTTTGTGTTTTCAGCCTTCTCCCTTTCCAAAGAAAAGTGCAAAATAGAGAAAATCATTGTTATTATCCAAAGGCTATAGTATACAGAACAGAGGCTACTATGTCACATGTAAGCTGGCCCCTGGTAATCCAAAGCTGGTTAACTGTGAGGACCAGAAAAGAAATAGGTTTCAGTATCCTTTAAAACAAATCTTCTTGTATTGCTGGAGTATTAGGGAAGAAGGGGAAGAAAGAAGAAAAACAAGATGCCTTCTTTTTTAGTCTTTTTTATCTTTACAAACACAACAACAAAACAACTCCAAACAGCATTCTGACTGTAACTTTTGGTCAAATTCATTATAATGGATCACGTTCATGGACACTTATCAGAGCCTTTGATGTTTCAATCACACCAATGATGTCACTATGTAGAAATACTGTCCTGATCTATATGACTGACATCATCAAAAAGCTTCCTTCTACGGTCAAAAACCTAGAGTTGGCTATATTGAAAATGTGCTTGTGAAATCCATCTTGAGATGACTTTAAAAATCTCTTTTCATACAGTTATTAGTCTGATATTTTGCTTATAAACAAACAAAAACAGCAACAACCCTGTAGCACAGTTCTCTAAATATAGTAGATGCTCAATAAATGTTAATTAGATAATAGACTATTTGCTCTTATAGTTTCTGTCTTACAAAAGCAAATGAAAACAAAAGACAGCAAACTCCAATGATGATTGTACAATTTAGCCAATGGTGAATCTTCCTAGTGAGAAATCCATGTGGTTTGCAAATAATGGTGATAAAATAAACATAAGAGTGAACTCTGCAGATTAGCATCACTTTTTTTAATCTGGGCTCTTGAGTTCACAGCTTTAGAGCTTCAAGGAAATTTAGTGACCCTCAAATCCAACTCACTGATTTTGCAGATGAGGAAACTGAGGTTTCCTCAAAAGGGTATCAAGTAAATGATGGAGCTTAGATTTAAACAAGTATTCTGACTGTAAAACCAGTGCTTTTTCAGTGCTGGGTTTTTTATTTCCCTAAAAACAAATGAGTATTTAACATCAGCCTAAATATGCCTCTTTTCCCTGGAAGGATGTGCTATATTAATTGTGATCAACATCCGTCCTCAGTATGTATTTTAAGAGCAAGTTTTTACACCTTCAGATTCTTTAGCTTTGGAAATGAAACAACATTGAACCGCCAAACTAAAAACAGCCTCCAATCATCTTACTTCAAATCTGTATTCCAAAGGCTGTGATCTTTGGTTAACTAGTTTTCTAAAAATCATTGTATGTGATATTAGCCTCTATGCTACACTGATATATCAGCCTCACAGGCAGGCCTTGAGTAAGATGCATCAAACAAATCTGTGTGGATGGCAACAAAACAGACTGTTTCTGAATTAGCCATCTATTAGTCTATGGAAGTAGAAGGCATCTTTTGGCAATAATTAACAAGGTATGCCCATGTATATTAGCACATAAAGATTAAATTTTTAACACTCAACTTCATTTCATGCTGAAACAAATCCTATTGTGCTAACTCTATGCTAACCCATGGCATCTCATTCATTATTACCTAATTAACCTGCTAATAGCCACATCATAGGATTTTGTCTCTATAATTATTTAGAGTATTTGTTTTTTAAAAAAAAACATTAAAGGAATACAATCATATAGATTGTGGAAATTGATTTGAGTTGAAAAATTACAATTATTCATTGTATGCACACTTTTCTTAAATTTGGAATTTTTTTGGAGAGACTAGTAGTCATACTCTAGATTTCTGATACTTGCCTCCTCTGCTAAAGAAGAGAAACTTAAGTGAGCAAAACATTGTATTTTCACATGAAAGTATAAATTGGTTTTAATAAGTCAGATCTTCATGGAGATTTCAAATTTAAAATAGAATTTTCTCTGATTTTAGTAGGAAAAAGATTGCCTTTATCTTGATGGAAATAAATACGAATGACTCCAAGGCAAAGAAAGGGAGAGATATTCACAGAATTCTAAAGAGAAAAGATCTTGAAATACATTTTTGTATATTCTGAGTTTGCTTATGACGGAAAATTATAGAATCATGAGTCTAGAGCTAGAAAGGATCTCAGAAACCACCTAGTCCAATGCCTTTAATTTTACATATGAAGAAAACTGAGGTCCAGGGAGGTAAATGATTGGCTCAGGGTCATACAACAAATAATTTTAGAGGTAATTTTGAACTCATGCCCTTATGACTCCATAGCTACTATTCTTTCCACTATAAAAACTCTGTGGGAAAGTAGTGGAAAGACATTATCCACAAAAATTAGAGAAATTTGTTTGAGTTTATAACTTGGGATTCCAAAGATAAGCACATAGTAAATTCTTAATAAATGCTTATTGACTGATTGATAACTTACCCTCATCATTTGAATTTCCTCCAGATTCTGTTTATCATTTGCATTATTTCTTCTATTCCTTATATTTGATTCAGGTGATGCTCTTTTTGTTGTTTAACTTTTTTTTTTGCAAACTTTGCAGCTAAGGTGCAGATGGCCCTTATTCCATTTTTCCAAGCAGCATCCACAGGCCATGAAGAAAAGTCCAGTTTTCTCCAAAGAAAGAGAAATGTCTTTCCAAGTAACCAGAACCTCAGGGAGCTGGTGCTACTGCACAGCTTACCACTAGATGTCCTGTGGACAAAGCAAGAAGAACATGCATGAATACATTTGCATTCTGATTCTAACAAGGAATGTTTCCGACTTTAATCACATCATTCAGAGTGGATGAAATAGCCAATCAACCATTTTTCTGCTGTGTCTCTTTATGAGAGAAATAACATAACCTGTAGGTTATGTAACCCACCATCCTTGAGCCATTTATAGTGCTGGAAAAGGAGAATAGTATCTTTGAAATATTTATTTCAGGTTCTTTCATAATGAGGAATGAAAAGTACACACACACACACACACACACACACACACACACACA
>JAJPUD010007771.1:63380-89202 GCA_023553655.1 Myrmecobius fasciatus | reverse complement strand
ACACACACACACACACACACACACACACACACACACATTTCTCTTATCTCAAAGATGAGTCTTTTAATTAAGCTTCATTTTTCTCATTTAACAGCCTTGACAAGCTGTCTTGTTATAGACTCTCCTTTTCAGGAAGATGTTAATACAGTGGATAGCAAAACAATTACAAGTCATTCAGAAGAAATATTCACACTGCATTATCTTCTATGACTGCTAAGCAAATGAAAGTTGAATTTTACTGTCTATCAAGTTGGGTGGCTATTACAATGACTTCACAAAATAGGAAAGATGCTTTTCTCCAAATGTGGCTCCCTAATACATAACCAAAGTACCTTGAGATGCTCAGATTTGTTCTCCTCCTTAAAGTCTACTACTCTCCACCGCCACATCCCCCACACATCCCATCTCGCCCCACAGCCACATAATTGTGGGTCACACTGTGTTATGGTAGAAAGAGTTCGGGACCTGAAGTTGGGAGGATTTGTGTTTAAATGTCATTTCAACTTTTTTTACAATCTCTGGGATCTTGTGCAAAATATTTTGCTCTGGATTTTGATTTCTACATCTTTAGAATGAAAATATTAGACTAGATGATATTTTTTCTGAATTTTTAAAATTTAGTTATTGTGCCTTTTGTCTTTACGTCACCTTCATTTTAAAATATCGCGCTCTCCCTTTCTCTCCCCAGCAAGCCAGACCTACTAACAAGAAAGGAGCTAAGCAATATATCAATCAATTTGTTCAGCATATACAATGTTCTACCTACTTGAGAAGAAGGGAGTGAATTGTACTTCTCTTTCCTTTTTGGATATATATATATATATAGTCATAATTACATATATAATCAGTTTGCTATTCACATTTTTGTGGGCTAAGGTGTTCTTCAAAACTCCTTTCAGCTCTAAATCCTACAAACCTAAGAAACATTAAATCATAGATTTTGAGTAAGACAGGCCCTCAGCAGAAATGTGTTCCAACCTGTTTATTTTACAAAGAAGGATACTGAGGCACCAGAAAACTTACATAATTTACTCAGGGTCACACTCCCAAGGAGTAAGCAGCAGAGTTGAAATGATAAAAAGTATATTTATATTTTGGGGTTGTGTTTAAGCATGAGATGGAAACAAAACTTTAAACACATGCAAAATCAATTTCCCTAATGTCAGAAAAAGAAATTTAAGTTGTTCTCTGTGGTTCTGGAGAAGAATCCCACTGAGATGGAGATATGTACCCCCATTTGTTGTATAACAAATGCCTCTTCTGACAACACAATAAGGCATCAGCAGGGCAAAGATGATTTTCCATGTCAGCCCCAGAAGAAAAAATAATCATTATAAAATACTCACTTTCCTTGGAAGCTAATCACATCTATGTTATTCTATTTTTAATGTGGTGAAAGATACCTATTACTAGAGCATCAAATGTAAAATAAAATGACCAGAAATTTTTTGGAAAAAAAAATCTCCCAGCCAATACTGCATTTATCAAATTCATGTTGCATAAATTTTTCAGATTTATGGATTATGTCACTATAGCCTTTCATTGTGTCACAAGATGTACATACATATACATGTATACATACACAACATATAGAAGCACACTAAAAGAACTGGATTTTAGGTAAAATTAATTCTTAAACTTCCTTCACCCTCCTCCATTGCCTTTCCCCAGCTCCACCCCGACCCCATTCAACCATTCCAGTGGAAGTTAGAAGACATTGGTTCAAATCCTGCTCTTGGTACACACTGTTTATGTGACATTGAGTCAAATCAATGAACATTCATTAAGTACGCAGGGTATACCGAGCATTGGCCTAAGCACTGCTGTTACAAATTAAAGTAAAATATAATCCCCATCCTCAGGGAGCTCACTGTCTAATGGGGGAGGCAACATGACAACATGTAAGGACAAACAAGATATATACAGGATAAGCTGAAGATAATCAACATTAAAAAACACATGAAATGGAAAAGGCTTATTGTCAAAGGTAGAATTCTTGTTGGGACTTGAAGGATGCCAAGGAATCTAAGAAGTGAAGATAAAGATGGAGAACGTTCCAGGCAAGGGAACTTGCTTCTCTAGGCTACAGCTAGAGAAAATGTCAGGAGGTAAGAAACGGAATGTTTTGTCCAAAGTGGAGAAAGGAGGTCATGTCACTGGATCAAAGAATATGTGGGGTGGGGACATATACAAAGACTGGAAATTGGAGGAAGGAGGGTGTGTGAAGGGCTTTTAATATCAATATATATCTATATACATATATATAAAACTATATATATATTATATATCTGTCTGTCTGTCTATCTATCTATCTATATCTATATATCTATATATTTGCTCCCAGAGCTGAGAGGGAACCACTGAAACTCATTAATAGTGGGGTGATAAGCTTAGAAATATATTTTAGGAGGATAACATTTACAACTAAGCATTATTGTTACTGACTTTTATTAATAATATTGTTGCTATTATTGTCATTTCCCAAGAACCATATCCAGCTCATCTCAAAGGAAAGCATTTCTTTCAGCTACTTTTAATTGAAAATCAAATGAAAAACTATCAGCAATCATAGCTGTTATTGATATTCATGGAAACTGCTAAAAGAGAGAGAAGATATTTTCTTCTTTCCCCTCCATGTATCCCTTAGAAAGAAGTTTGTTTTTTTTCAATACCTCTTAAGATATAATCTTGGTTATTAGCATAGGTTAATGCTCCCCAAATGCTTTCTGGATTTCTAATAGTGTTTTTTTCTTTTCTGTTCTCTCTCTGTCCACCTGTCTATCCCTCTCCACTTTCTTTATTCTTTCTTCATTCTCCTTCCATTCCTTCTTCCCCCTCTTTCTCCCTCCCTCTCAAAATAAAAGAAAAAAATAGAAATGTAATATATATGATCACACTTTAATATGCCATTCTACGTTTCTGTTTGTAGTTCTTGGGGTTTTTGTCTTACCTCATTAAACATTTAATAAATCACTGCCTATTTTGTGACAGGTTTTAACCATAACACAAACAGCAGGAGGTGGAAACCCAGCTCACTTCATATAGGCCTATAATATCCATGTCTACACCATCACACCCTCCAGGCATATTGGCAGAATGACCAATGGAAGATAAGCTTTTTCCGACAAAGCTTCAAAAATAAAGTTTTTTTCTTTTATCTTACCACAAATCAATTGGAGCCCTTACAGCAAAATCCTATAAAATAACTTCAAACAGCACTTCTTAGTCTAAAAATTTGTATTATGGCTATAACTCTTTGAAGTTTTATGACTGAAGTTTGGAGAAAAATGATTTAAGTGTTATCTGCTCGACATCAGAGTGTCAAAAATTCTCTCAGTTTTTCTTGACATATAAACTGCTACCCAGTATATGTTTTTTCAAATTTTTTTCTTGCTTTAAACCGCCTAACCCAGTTTGCTTGATAAAAGTCATTTAACTGCAGTTTATCCCATTGAATTAATATCCTTTAAAGGTTCAGCAACTTACAATTGATTATTTTACTTCTGTTGCTTTTTTTAAAAAAAGCTGGCAACTCAAGTACTTTTTAAAAAACTATTTCAAGAAGGAACTTTTTTCAAATTGTGTTTTGTTGGTTTTAAATGAAGGAGGAAAAATACAGCTGAGGTGAATGCAGAGCACAGGGGCCGAGGGCATTTTCAATTCCTCTTTGGGAGTCAAATGTTAGAAGGAGAAAATTGAATGGCTTTCTGATGGAAAAGTTCCTCTTACACTGAGAGTCTGGGACCAATGACAGCTTTCACAGAGGGCATGAGACTCATCAGGTAAGCTCCCATAACAGGGAGGAAAAGTGTTGGCAGGGATTCAAGTCACTGCATGCTCACTGAATCTTTTTAGAAGCATGCACTTTGGAGGATGAAATTCCTCTAAACATATGATTGAAAACGTTGAGTTTAGAAAACAAGAAAGAAGGGAGTTGCGTGAGACCTGCCTTCAATACAACCATAATACAATATCCTTTTTATTTCTAGAAAGCTTTTTTTTTGGGGGTAGGGTGAGGGAATGGAGGGGGAATGATGTAAGGACCTGCTCATTCAAAAACAGGGCTGCTGATCACAGGATTACAAATTTTATAGTGTTTGTAATTATAGGATCTTAGAACCATTGGTTTAATATTGGAATAAGCCACCCAGCTTAATATCTTCATTATACAGTTGAGGAAATTAAAATTCAACCTTCTGCCCAAGTCTCAGAGATGGGATTTGTTGCCCAAATTCAAATACAGAACTCTTGCTGTCTCACTAACTATAGTTTCTTCCCATCAGGGAGAATTAAGCCCAGGTTGTTTAATGACACAGAATTGGGAAGTAGCAAGTAGGTTCCTTCTTCTTGGACCATCTTCCATTAAAAGATTGAGGACTACATATTAATATAATTCAAATCAATTCACATAGTAAGTTTCTATTATGATTTTATTTATTGCATTTATTATTTATGCATTTATTAACCACATACGATGTGAACATACTACTATTTATTTTGTATGGGGTTGAAGATACAAAAATATATAAATAAACCTCATGGCTTCAGTTGGACCAAATGGCCTGAGATCCATTCTAACCCTCAGATCCTTTCTGTATGAGTATGTCTTCAGTGTCTTGATTTTGATTATCCCATTTATAGTCCCATGGAACATGAAGTCAAGTGACTGAGTGAGATGAGGTCCTAGCTATAACTACTGTGGAGTTTCCTCTGAATACCTGATGATGATACATGCCCATCAGAGTATCTCTTCTTCCATTGTTTGCCATTCCCTGTTCCACTCTTTGTTCCCAGTCAAACTAGGTAGCTAACTGATCCCTGAATCTGACATTCTATCACAAGCTATCTCCATCCTAGAATCACACCCTTCTCCATTCCCTTCTCTCAGAGTCCTTATTTTCTGACACAGTTCAGCTCAGATAGCACTTCTCTAATGAATAGTGTTTCTTTGCTCCTTTCTTAGGATATCTTTCCCCCTATTCAAATTAACTTTCAGAACTATGTAAGCTACATGAAGACTTGGTTTCTCCTCGGTTTCTGATTTCAAACCCACCTAGCTCTGTGCCCTAAACATCACAGATCCTTGGTAAATTGCTCAGTTTTAGTTGAGTTAATCTTGCCATCAAGTTCTTTTTGGCTCCCAAGACTCCTTTTCTCTTTTTTTAGGCATCTTCTGTGCACATACATCATTTATTATCACTGCATTATGTTCTTTCTTGGAACAAGGTGACAGCTCCTCACAGGGTACTACCCAGTGGTGGGAATGGAAATGATTTACTCTGTGAACTCTGACTGAATTACTGCTAAAGTCTACATAGTCTGATAAATGATGTGGGTATTGGTGTGGCCAAGAGGCTCCCAAATCCCTTTCCTGTTCATTCCTCCTCCCACACCACTCTATTAACACCATTATTGCTCACTGAAATGACCTATAAAGACATGCCTGGATCACTCTAAGCAACTAGGTGAGTAGTCAGTCAGCATTTATTAACCACCTACTCTGTGCCAGTCATTATGCTAAATGCTAGGGATACAAAAAAATAGCCCTTGCTCTCAAGGTACCAATGGGAGAAAAAAGATGCAAACAAGATAAATTGGAGATGATTCATAGAGGGAAGTTACTATATTAAAGAGGATTGGAAAGGCTTCTTGCAGAAAATAGTCAGGAAAGTCAGAAGGCAGAGAGCAGGAGGAGGGCATTCTGGGAATAGGGAACAGGAAATGAAAATGTCCTAAACTGGGAGGTGGAGAAGCATCACATGCAAACAACAGCAAGGGAGGCAGAGTCACCAGAGTGTATAGCTAATGAAGATCACAAAGCAATGAGAATTAAAATTCAACAGTGTCATCACTTGCTAATCTGTAACTCAAAGGGTTGTTGCAGGGATTTGTGGGTGCAGTACCCTGGATAGGAGTAGGTTAACTACTAATTTAGCAAGCATTTATTAAACCCCTACTGTATATGAGGTTTTATTCTAGGGGTTGGGAATATAGAAAAATGAGGGTCAATGATCTCAGGAACTTTAAATTCCACTTGAGGGAGGGAAAGGTACAATATTTTACAAGATAAATATAATGAGGGAGGAAAGAAGAGAAAGAAAGAAAATGAGACAGATACAGAAAGACACAGAAAGATAGAGACAGAGAGACAAAGAGAAAAAGGCAGAGAGAGAGAGAGAGAGAGAGAGAGAGAGAAAGGAGAAGAAGTAGGAGGAAGGTGGAAGGGAGAGAAGGAAGGAGGGAGAGAGGGAGGGGAAAAGAGAGTAGTGACAAGTAGAAGACGTTTATTCCATTGGAATTTTATAATAGTTGGGCACAGAATAGACTCTAAGGAATAAGGATAGAAGTGAAAGGAGGAAATTGAAAACAGTGTTTGAGAAAAATGTCACAGCACAGTAATAAATGCAACTCATCCCCAAAACTTCTATTATAAGAACTTACTAAACTGAATCTTCTACCATGGTAGCCATCATGGTTTCCTTTATTTTTGTCAAGGAAATAGAGCAATACTCTAGGGCAGAAGTCTCTAAGGGGACAAGTGATAGCTGGGGGTCAAAGTCAGCTGAGGAGTATAGAATCAACCAATCAAAGAGTGGATCAAATGTCACCATCCCCACCTCACTCCCATAAAATAATCATGAGACTTGTCTCCAATATAGTCACACTTACCTTCATCCCTAGTGCTTACCTATTCTGTCCCCATCCTTTGATATTCAAGCTCCCCAACCTTCTTCCTTTTATGACAAGAATCAGCCTCTCCTAACTTCCATCAGAGTACCCATAGCAACAAATATACATTATGAAAATCTTTATGCACCCTCCCAGCATATATACAAGATATGTATACATTCACTATAGTGAGTGTATGTGTGTGAGAGAGACAGAGACAGAGACAGAGAGAGACAGAGAGACAGAGAGAGACAGAGAGAGAGACAGAGAAAGAGAAAGAGAGACAGAGAGAAAGAGAGACAGACAGACAGACAGAGACAGACAGAGAGAAAGAGAGAAAGAGAGAGAGAGAGAGAGAGAGAGAACTACAAGAGACTCAGGGGATTTGAACTTTTATTCAACATCTCAGTTTCATCCCCTGGAAAGCAGTAGTCAGAAGTAGTGTCTAGACTGAGAATCAAGAACACAGTGGGTGAAAAGGGAAAAGTAGAATGACACCATACCAAAATCTTGAGGACTCCAGCAAAAGTACTTCCAGGAGTTCACCTTTTTGCCTTATGTGTTGTCTAAACCCAAGCCCACCTTGACTTGGTTATTTGGTGTCCTCTGTTCTTGAAAAAGACCAAAATGACATCACTAGGTTAGTCTGACTGCAGCTGATCAGAGCTATACAAGCTCAGAATGTTCTGCCACAGGTCAGACAAAAATAGTTCCTATGAACATTTGGGATGCATTGTCTAACTGTATGCATCTCATATTTTTGGGGTTTTTTTTGTTTTGTTTTGTTTTTTTTCTGAGCTCATTCAATTCTGTTTTGCTTAAAGAGCCCAGCATATTCTCTGATGAAGGCACACCATGCTGGGCAGTTCTGTGCCAGTGTATTCAATGTCATGCAATCAATTTAGAATTGATTAGCTCCTTGATTAGGAATTAATAAAGATTTTTTGGAGGATAAGGGAGAAGATGAATGAGGAAGATGTTATATACCAACTTTGGTGCCTTAGTAAATAACCATTTCTAAAAGATAATTAAGTCTGACTAGCTAATTGCTATCATTGATAATCATGGTGGGAAGCATACTTATGTGGATTCATGAACTATATAGTATTAGAAAGTTCCTCAAGACTTAAGTTACAGTCTTGAGGGAATATAGTAGATAAGCTTTAAGGACCCAATTTCTTGATACAAGCAGGTGTTGGGATAGTAGCCATAGAGAATGTGCTACATAAAAATCTGTATAGGTATAGATAGAGACCCATACAAATATAATATTTCCCCCAAGAAAATAAGAATTCTTGGAAACTGAATGGATGCCCATCAGTTGGGTAATGACTGAATAAGTTATAGTATATGAATGTAATGGAATATTATTGTTCTATAAAAAAAACAATCAGCAGGATGATTTCAGAAAAACCTAGAGAGACTTACATGAACTGATGCTGAGTGAAGTGAGTAGAACCAAGAGAACAATGTACACAGCAACAACAAGATTACTTGATGATCAATTCTGACAGGCATGGCTCTTTTCAACAATGAGATAATTCAGGCCAATTCCAATAGACTTGTGATGGAGAGAGCCATCTGTATCCAGAAAGAGGACTATGGAGACTGAATGTGGATCAGAACATAAGATTTTTACTTTTGTTGTTGTTGTTGTTGTTTACTTGCTTATTTTTTTTCTTTCTCATTTATTTTCCCTTTTGAGCTGATTTTTCTTGTGCAGCTTGATAAATGTTTAGAGGAATTGGATTACTTGATGTGTAGGGGAGGGGGAAGGGGAAGAGGAAAGGAGAAAATTTTGAAGCACAAGGTTTTGCCAAGGGTGAATGTTGAAAAATATTTTTGCATGTATTTTGAAAAATAAAAAGCTATTATTGAGTTCTTTGAATATATACTTCCACTTTTGTTTTTGCATCTCTGGTACTTGCCACAGTAGCTAATACATACTAGAAGCTGAATAAATGCTTCTTGGTTAGAAATCTATGAATAAATGCTTATTGGTTACAAATCTATTAAAGACAAAGTTCATGGAAGAATGAGAAGGTAAAAGAAATGTGACATCAGTATAGATCCCCAAACAAAGTAGTCATTATGATATTAGAACAATTCATTTAAAACTAAAATTGACCTTAGATATTATCTAATGAAACCCCTTCATTTTATAGCTGAAGAAACAAGAATCAGAAAGCTTAAGTTACTTTCTTAAAGTCAAAAGCTAATAACTGACAAAGGTTAGATTTTAACCAGGTTCCTCTAACTTCAGCTTCCTTGCTTTCCATTGTACCATATTGCCTCTATTCTAAATAGTGCCAATGGAAAGGCTGCTGGACCTGGAAGCAAAGGCCTGGTTTGCTTTCCCAGCTCTGACAGGTACTTGTTGTGTGCCCTTAAGCAAGACATTTTATTTCTATAATCCCATTTTCTCATCTGTAAAATGAAGGGATTAGATCTCTAACATCCCTTCTGGCTCCAAAGGTAAGAAATGTATATAAATATGCAAAGGAAAAAAAGAAAAAAAGAAAAGTAGGTGACAGTATAGGGATATTAGTGATTACTTCTAGGTAATATGATAAATAGCTTTGACTAATGCATTTTCTGAAAATAAGGCACACAAACTTAGAAGGGCTCCATTTCTGCATCTATATGCATGTATAGGTGTGTGTGTGTGTGTGTGTGTGTGTGTGTGTGTCCAGTGGGGTAGAAAGATAAGACCTAGTTCATTAGCTTAAAAAGAGATGCTACTTAAGAATCCTACCTTAAAATACCATTTAAAGGGTCGTTTCTCAGTGAAACTGACACAACAGATCCTGCTGATGCTGCTAATTTGCTGGAGTGGACCTGCCACCTCAACTCCCCTTCACTGCTCTTATGGTACTTCCAGGCATGCTGAAGGCTCAACCATCACAGACTAGTACCTAATAAAGGATGAAGCTGAGGCTGCCCAATTGCCCAGAACATGAAATAATGAAGTGCTGATGCAACAGGGCACAAAGAAGCTCTCAAGAGAGAATCTGCAAAAGCAACTGGTAAGGAGCAGGTGGTATGGGAGATGATCTTACCCTCTCTTACCCCATAATCTCCTGCAGGCATATGGCAGGATGAAACAGAAGATGACAATCTAGAACCCAGCGAAATCATGCCAGTTAAATGGCCCTTCGTGTGGGTTTATGGGAATCCACTGGATTCTCTCTCTCATCCATAGGAAACTCTTCTTTCATTCTTCACTTTTCCTGGCAGTTTCTTTGGGCCTCTCATATTCTAATTTGTATTCTAGTTATTTATGTATTTGTCTTATCTCCCTGCTAGTGTGCCAGAACTGTTTTCCCAAGATTGGTGTTTATACTTACAAGTTAAGTTAGAGGTGGTACAAAAGGTGTAATGAATATGGAGTATTATGTTCTGTTCTGGGTGACACATTTTAGGAAAGATGTTGATAAAGGGCAGGGCATACAGTGAAAGGCAACTGGATGGTAAGGGGATCATGCCATACAAGGATTGGAATAAAAAACAACTGGGGGGTCATGTAAAAGAGGGAATAGATTTGCTTTGCTTGGTCCCCAAATGACTGATAAGAGTCAGTAGATGAAAAATGTAAAGAGATTTTAGCTTAATGTCAGGAAAATCTTCTCAAGAATTAAGGCTATTCGCAAGTGGCATGGGGTGCTACAGGAGATCATGGGTTGTCCTCTTCATTCAGTCTCTCCACTTTAAGCAGACACAGTGGATTGGATTGATTCTGCTTAATCTTAGAAGTTAAAATAAGGTAGAAATCAGAAGTCATAATGAGATACCAGAGCAAGTTCTAAATGGTTGAAGGTAAAGGAAATGCTCTCCTGGATCTATCATTAGCTAATCAAGATCACAGACCTGAAAGATTCCATAGGATGGAGCTTTCATTTTACAGATGAATAATCTAGGGATCAGAGAGGTTGGGACTTGTCCACATTCTCATGATAATAAATTACAAATTCAACATTCCAACAGATCTTCTGACTTCAAATGCAAAGTTCTTTCTAAGGTTATGTTATCTTTTTTTCTTTCTTTCTTTCTTTTTTTTTTTTTTTTTTTTTTTTTTTTTTTTTTTTTTTGCTGAGGCAATTAGGGTTAAGTGACTTGCCCAGTGTCACACAGCTAGGAAGTGTTAAGTGTCTGAGATCAGATTTGCATTCAGGTCCTCCTAACTTTAGGGCTGGTCCTCTATCCACTGTGCCATCTAGCTGTCATGTTATTGTCTTTACAAGTGATGATGGTGATGATGATGATGATGATGATGATGATGATGATGATAGCACCTGGCATTTACACAGCCCTTTTAAGGATTGCAAAATGCTTTATAAATATTAACTCATTTGACCTTAACAATAATGCTTGGAAGTATTATCCATATTTTGCAGATGAGGAAACTGAGACAAACAATTTTTGTGGTGTCACACAGCTACTAAGTGTCTCAGGCTAGATTTGGTCTTCCTGACTCCAGATCCACACTATCCACTGGGTTATTCAGCTGCTTCTAATTCTATATATTTATCATGAGTGTTTCTATCCTTAACTATAAATTTCTAGAACCGAGGAGCAAGGACTGAGTTAGGAATCATCCTGACTGAAGCATGAATTACATATGTCAGTAATTAGAGACTAAAGATGGGACAGAGAAGACATGTTCAGCAAAACAATTTCCAGAGAGTTTCTGGGACCCTAGTATCTGAAGGGCTGAGATGAGGGATGGGTCAGTGAGAACTTGGGCAAGTCATTTCACCTCCATTTACCTTTATTCTTAGAGAAGGAAATGCCAAAACACTCCTGTATCTTTGCCCAAAAAAAAAATAAATAAAACAAAACAAAAGTCTCAAAATGGAATCACAAAGAGTTAGATAAGACCAAACAACTGAACAACAATCTGTTAATCACTGAGCCAAGACACAAAAACAAAAGAAGAAAGACCTTATATTCTATTGGAAACATATACCATTTAAATAGTTTGGTCAATCAATAAGCATTTTTTTTGCTGAGGCAATTGGGGTTAAGTGACTTGCTTGGGATCACCCAGCTAGGCAGTATTAAGTGTCTGAAGACAGATTTGAACTCAGGTTCTCCTGATTTCACAGCTGGTTCTCTATCCACTACACCACCTAGCTGCCCCTCAATAAGCATTTATTAAGCACCTCTGTGCTAAGTGCTGGGTATACCAAAATAAAATAAAATAAAACAAAACAGTCCCTGACCTCAAGGAGCTTACAGTGTAATGGCAGAGACTATTTACAAACAAAAGATAGATAGGGCAAATTGGAGATAGTCAACAGAGGGGAGGCATTAGAATTAAGGGGGGTCAGGAAAAACTTTCCAAAGAAGGAGAGATCCTAGTTGGGACTTCAAAGAAGCTAGGATGTGGAGATGAGGAAGGAAAGGAGGGAAAGCATTCCAAACAAAGTGGACAATCAGTGACAAAGATGGAGTATCTTGTTCAAATAATAGCAAGTAAATATAAAAATTTAGTTTCTAGAAAAACTAAATATATAACAACTTCAGGGTGAAGAGAGAACTAAAAATAGAACTAAAGGGAGGGGAGATCAGCACTTAAATTGAACCTTGGAGGGAGGTAGAATTTCCAAGAGGCTCAGAGGAGAAAGGGCATTGCAAGCTTAAAGATAGAGTCAGGAAATGGAATAATGGGAACAGGGACCCTGAATTAAATATTCCGAGGACCTAATATGATAATGTTCTATTCATTCCTTCTAAATGGGAGGAAATTTCCTACTGGAACAATTGCCACCATGTCTGGTCTGTTTGATGGTGCTGTGTGCTGTCCAAGGACATCTAAGTCAGCCGAGAAGCCGGCCTTAGCAGTTGATTACACACTGCATAAACCGATTATGTAAGGCAAGGCACAAGACTGGGGGGCTCCACTCCCAGCCAACACCACCACCTTGTCTTCGCACCACCTGTCACGTCTATCAACATTTTAACTAATGTCAGAGTTCTTCTCTTGCTAATGAGCTGTTATTCCAGAGGAACATTTCTCTTCTCAGTTTTCCAGCTACAGTATAATGAGGTAGAGTGGGTCTTTTCTATTCCTGACCCCTCCTTCAGAAGTTCCCTCTTTGCCTTAGAAAATCTTCACTGTTCTCTTTTTCCTCTCTCAGACCCAACTCTGGCTCTATGGGGTGATTTCTGGAATGTTTGGCTTTGATTCCCTTTCCAGAGCTCGGACATCATCAAGCCAATGCACAGTTTCAGCATCCTGGTGGAAATGGTGCTGCCTGATAGTTAAAACATATTTGTCACCAAAAGGAAAATTTCCCCCTCCAACTTTGTTTCCTGGTAGATGGAAGGAAATCTTCAAAACTTTAACCTGTGGGGACTCCAGCCACCTTTTGTTTCTATTGCATCTTGACATGACCAGTTGGGATATTGAAACAGTCAGATCGAACTTCTAAGACCTTGAGGGATAAACATGATAGACTCAATTTATTATCATTCAATGAATGCCTCTTGGTTGACCCAAACTTCTAGAGATATAATTTTTCAGGGCTACCCTGAAGGGACACTCATTCCAGACAATAAGAGTGAAAACGCTTTCTTTATGTCATCAATTAATCAGCAAACATTTAATAAGCACCTTCTATGTACCAGGCACTAGTAGTACAAGAGTGTTAGCATTAATATTGACTTTTGTTTAGCAGAGAGAGAAGAGGAGGAATGAGATTCATAGTCTTCTAGCTTCTTCTTTTGCTTAACAAGATCACATATGGCTTATTCAGGACTTTAATTGAATTTATTTCATATGTTTGCACATTCATGATATATATCAAATTGTTTACCATCTCAGTGAGGGGGAAGGAGAAAAAGGGTGGGAGAGAATTTGGAATGCAAAATTACTTTTACATAATTGGGAATAAAATAAAATAATACTCAAAAATTATCTATTTCATAAAGATTATATCTGAAAAGGATGATAGATTTTAACAGAGAAATAGAACACAAGTTTATCTTTGGAAGAGAAGAGGAAAAAGAGACAGAGACAGAGACAGACAGACAGAGAGACTGAGACAAAAAGACAGAAGGTCAGAAAGAAACAGAGACACAGAGAGAGGGAGAGAGACAGACAGACAGACAGATAGACAGAGACAGACAGAGACAGAGAGACACAGAGAGACAGAGAGAGAGGAAGGGAGAAGAGGGAGGGAGAGGGAAGGAGGGAGAAGAAAGAAGAGAGGGAGGGGAGAAAGGAAGGGAGAGAGAGGAAAGGAGAGAGGGAGGGAGGGAAAGGAAGGGAGGGAAAGAAAGGGAGAAAGGAAGGGAAGGAGAGAGAAAAAAACTATTTCTTTTGAAAATATCACTTTTGAACACATTCCTAGTATTTCCCAAATGATCTGAGAGATTCTGGAAATCTATTATCAATGGAAGCCCCTCTTACTACCCATTCATATTATTTCTTACTGACATCTTTGATGTGAGAATGTTTTATAGAATGGTCTGCAACTAGGGATGATTCTTAAATCAATGTTTTTCATAACGCTAAGGACAGTGACCAGTCCTATCACTTCACTGATACTGATAACTCCCAGATGAGAAAATGTCTACTGATGCTACCTTCTTTCTAGATAATTAGCTACTGAGAGGTTATGACTTAACTATGGTTTCATAAACACTAGGTTTCAGAGGTGAGACCTGAACACAGATCTTCCTGGCTCTGAGACAATATGCTATAGTACTTCTCATTCTAAAAATGCCAATTTTCTAATCTCATTTCAAGTGATATGTGGATATAAAAGACAGTCTTGTCATGGTGTTCTGAAAACGAATGGTTTTCTACCACCTACTAAGTGAAGCTCCAATATGATTTTGCCAGATATTCAGGGTCCTCTGTAACCTGGCATCAACTTACTTTTCAATTGATTTTAGCAAACATTTATTAAGCACCTACTATGTTTAAGGAACTGTGCTTAGGCATAAGGCATACAAAGATTTCATAATGAGTCTTTGTCCACAAAAAAAAATCTTTCATTCAATTGGACAGCTACAATATGAAAACATAAATAAATACAAAGCAATTGAAAAGAGAAAGTACTGACAACTAGCAAAACAAAACAAAAATGCTTCCAATAAGGGAGAATCCTGAACTAAGCTTTGGAAAAAAACAAAAAACAAAACTAAGCATTGTGAGAGATAGTAATGAAGGAGTGGGTTCTAGGCATAGGGAACAAGCTGTGCAAAGATATAGATGTAGGAGATTGAACATCATGTTCTGATAAAAACACCTAAGACCAATTGGCTAAAATGTAGATTGCATAAATGGGAGATGGAAGCATTAAGCATGAAAAAATCACCAGGAGCCATATTGTTGTACTTCAAGTTCTATAATCCTTCCATTATACCATGCTGAAAACAAGAATTTGCTTTCTCTTCTTAAGACATCTTCTCGTCTTTTTTAGACTCCCCCCTAAGATTATCATGAAGCTTTTCATGAACTCCCCATGAAGAATGACATTTAAATAAGTTCAAAAAGATACTCTAATCAGTGCTGCAGGGGATACAAAGATATGTGTTTGTATTTATCAACTATTTGGATGGGGGCTAAGGTGGCCAGTTCCTATATTAATATAATGCTTTGATGAGTATACTGGATATTTATGGGGATAGAAGAAAGTGCTGAGGAAGTCAAGAGATTGGATTGGAAGTGATGCTCATGCTTATCAAAATAGTTATGAGACATGCTCATGTGCCAAAACCAGGAAGTGATAACTTCAGAATGATAGGAGTTTATCCCACAGAGAGGAATTCCTCACTTTGTGTCTCAGTAGTGAGCTAAAAGACATGTAGGTGTTCCAAAGGACCTCCTTGTGACTATAGACAATTCCCATAAATATACAATTGTGGATGTTCTAAAACTTAAGTAGTACAAACTAGATTTTGTTCAACACTGCTATAAAGAATTGAGGAAAAGAAAAATGCCAAGATAATCCCCTCTCCAAAGCACAGTATTTCCTAAAGTTGCTAAAGGGTATTTGAAAGAATTAAGGTTCTAAATTATTCTGTTAGCATGCTCTTTCCCTTTTGGGAAAAAGAGAGCTTCCTTTACCAAAAAAAAATTTTTAAAAAGAAAGGAAAAGAAAAAAGAAAAAGTCTCAATGCTCCTTTTTTTAAATACTAATTCCTAAAATGGGGCAGGAGAAAAGGCTTAGAACACTTTGATACTTCAATGGCTCTGTGATCCCACCCAGGTGGGTTACTCCCTCCAGCATGCAGATCACAATTCATTCATGCCTTCTTATCCTCTTTGACTCTTGTCCAGTCCTCCTGGGTAGAATAAACAATCCACTTGTAATATTAGAATAAGCAGTCACAATGAGACAAAAAAGAACTTAACAAGCCTTTTTAACTGTAACACCCACACAAGCATGTCTGTTTGTAGGATGTAAACATCCTTCTCTTTGGGATTCAAAGGTTTTCTTTTTGTATTGTCCAACTTTGTAAACTAGATGTACTTACCTTTATAACTGAGTATCCAGTGGGAAAAGGAATCAGATGGCACACTGGTGAAAGGCAGGCTGGGAAGTAGCAATATCCAGGTATAAATTCCCTTCACCTTGTTGCTTGTCTTTTCAGGTTTAGGAGTTGAATATGCAGAACTGTGTAATGGGGGTAGTAAGTAGACACTTTGGTTTTGTTCACCAGTGCTATGAAGATGCAAAAATAAAACTATTAGACAATGCAATAGGGAATTTGATATATTTAGATGGTCACAAGCTGGATTTTGCTCATCACTGCTATAAAGAGGTGAGGAAAAGCTTTTTTTAAAAAAAAACTGCTTCAGATGCAAGGTGTAGGAAGTTAAGATCATCCCTATAACTTGCTAAAACTGATTCTAACAATACACAGTGTCACTTTTAATCTGTTGGACTCTTATGCAACACCACCATTACTGGCAAAGATAGGTCAAGCCTAATAAACTTTGTGCTACAGAAGAGCCCTTTAAACACTGCTCAAATTCATAAATAAGGCTCCTTTTCCAGTTTGGGTAACTCAGGCCAACAAAACATCTCTTTTTCCTCAAGGTGACTTATTTTGGCTTTATAAGTTGGTAGGATCTAAAACTGGAAATGACCTTGGAGGCTCTCTCTCCATTTTATAGATTAGAAATCTGAAGACCAGAGAGCTTAAGTGACATACCTGAAACCACATAAGCAGTAAATATTAGAGACAGGATCTGAACTCAGGTCCTCTGATTCCAAACTCAGCATCTTTCCTATCATTATATCTGCTTTTCTTATTTTGTCCGTAAAGATTAGCACAATGCCTGGCAAATGTAATGACTGATGGAAAAGCCTGAAATAGCATTTTTGAGGAGTAAGAAGTAAGTCAATCAGAGATAAGAAAAAGGATTTTTATGTAACCCTGAGGGCTCAGTTGGGATTAGGGAGAATTTGTTGTAGAGTTAGTTAGTATAACTTCATGACTTTCACCAGTGGCATTCTTCAATTTGAGAGAAGGAAGAAAAATGGCAGCCACTGATGAAGGATGTGACCCCACAGAGAGGGAGATGAAGCAAGGCAGGTCAAAGATGACTATTACTAGGAAACTAAACAGAGGAGATCAGGCTCCCAAAGACTAGGCAGAAATGCAGAATGAGAGACCTGATACTGAAGACTGATCCTCCTCCTCTTATATGGTGGAGGATTTTTTCCTAAACCAGTATGAGAGAAAAGAGAAGATAATGTGATATTCACGTAAGATTGTATGATCCCTATTATGTCAGTATCTATTTGAGTCCTCATTGAATTTAGGGTTCACTGTTACAGTATTGTCTTTTGTGGGCAATTCAATAGCTAGACTAAGGGTTCATGACTTGTGATCTATGAACTTGATTTTTTAAACTATATAATTGATCATTTCATTTCATTATAGTTGCTTTCCTTTATAAGACTATGTATTTTCTTTTATGCATTTAAAAATCAGGATGCAGATAATGGGTCCATAAACTTCACTAAACTGTCAAAGAGGCTCAGAACACACACACACACACACACACACACACAAAGTAAAAACTCCTAATCCTGACTTAATTGTCTTGAGAAGTTCCAATTACAAAATGGGTAGAAGGGAATAAGCCTGAAGAGATGTTATTATAAGAAATAATCTCACAGCTGACCCTAAACTATGTAAATACAAAGATAAGGAATAAACAGATATTATTTATAGAGTCTCATATGGGATGTTTATAGAATTTCAGGTCATGCTAAGGTACTTGTACTAATATTCTTGTATTCATGAGTCACATCTGGTGACAGTTTATTCAATATGGACCCTGATAACAAATCAGGTTAATGATCCAAGAGGCAGTGAGGCAAAGTGGGTAAAGTGTTGAACTTGGAGTTAGATAACTCTGGATTCAAATCTTTTCTTGGACACTTAATGGCTAGGTGAACTTAATCATGTCATTTAACCTATGTGAGGTTTAGATTCTCATCTGTAAAGTAAGAGTGTTGAATTCCATAGCCTCTAAGGTTCTTTCTCACTCTAAGTCTCTTGGATCCTCTGGATTCAAGAAACTATAATATGGTGCTATCAGGCTGCAAGTCATAGGGCTCACTATAATGATTGAGATTGGCAAAAGAGGGTTCACTTTATTTATTTAATCAGTCATGTACCTCCTGGGAAAAACTATGATGGGTAAACCAAGTTCAGGTACAAACTAGGATGGCCTTTGTATAGCCATCAGAGACATTCATTCAAAAAGTACAGTATTTTATAAGTCAAAATAGTTTATGGAAGATTAAAAGGCTGGTAAATAGAGGGCATTAAATTACTATTTTCTAATTAGTTCCTTTTGGTGAACATTTAAACCCTGTCCTCCCAAACAAATTTTAGGTTTCTGGAAGGGCACACCTTTGGAATGGCCACTCTTCAAAATAGGAAGGCTCTGGATTCTACCCTGAATTCCTGGAATTTGATCTTTAAAAATTCTGAAAGAGAAGAAGAGGAGGAAGAAGAAGAAGAAGAAGAAGAAGAAGAAAAGGAAGAAGAAAAAGAAAAGAAGAAGAAATAAGGAGGAGGAGGAGGAGAAAGAGGAGAAGAAGAAGAAGGAGAAGGAGAAGGAAAAGGAGAAGGAAAAGGAGGAGGAGAAGGAGGAGGAAGAAGAGAACAAGAAGAAGAAGATGATGATGATGAAAAAGGAGGTGAAGGCAGAGGAGGAGAAATTAACATTTATATAGTGCATACTATGAGCCAAAAATTCTACTACATGATTTACAATTATTATCTCATTTTATCCTCATAAAAACCCTTGGAGGTAAGTGCTATTATTACTCCCATTTTACAAATAAGGGAAAAGAAGTTATAGGACTTTTCTGATATCACACAGCTAGTAAGTATCTGAGGCCCGCTTTGAACTCAGTTATCCCTGATTCCAGGCCCACTGTGTCACCAGCTGCTCCTAATATGCACCACAGTCTACATGCTATTATACTGAATTCTACTTCATGTGTAGCTGTGCCTTCCTGCTTGGTAATTTCTTTAGATTCTTCTGCCTCCACCAAGGTCATTGGAGGCTCCACTCCAGGTGATGATACTATCTGCCTCACCGATTGGATCATATCTAGGGCATTTGGTGTCACTGAGTTTTTTCTTTGCTTTTCTTTTTTTTTTTTTTTTGTTATTTTTTTAGCTGAGTTTTTTCTATGTCATCTTCTTCTGGTTAATATTCCTGCCTGCTAACTATGGCCTACAGTGGTTCCCAAGTCCATTATCATTGGCTGATCTAGTCTCCCTTCCTGAAACCCCCAGGCTGAGTGAATAAATCCTGGACAGAGATGCCATTAACGCTGAGAAAGCAACCAAAGCAAGCATGGCTCATCTTTGGAAGAATAAGTGGTCACCTCTGAGCTAGAGTTAGAGGCTGAGAATGAATGGAACCTCTCTGTTCTCTGATTAAAGATCATGGCCTAATTCTTATCCATGTCTGTAAGCATCAGTAACCCTGTTGAGCTTTATCTCTTGGTATCATGAAATCAGAAAAATTTTCCCAGTCAGAGAGGTGGGATGGGGATGGACAAACCTCTGCCCCTGCAAGTTCTACTAAACCTAGCTCTCTCTCCTCTAGGAGAAGACAGTTAGGGGCCACTATCAGTCTCAGACTTCTCTAAGTTTACTATCATTCACCAACTTCTTCTAGATCACTTGAGTTACACCAGTTAATTTAATAGTAGCCTTCACAAATAATCCCTTGGTCATGGATAGGTCCTTGGTTTTTCAAGGGACCTAGGTACTAGCAAAAAAACAAACAAAACCCCATAAATTTCGCAAGGAAGTTTCTGACCTACATCCGTAGAAGGAGTTTTGTTGCTTAGGAGTTCCTATACCAATCAAATTACAGGACCAGTCCCTAACCCAAGCCTTAGCTTATCTACCTCACCTTTTCACTATCATGGGTAGGTACAAACTGGGATGGTCTCTGTATGGCTGTCAGAGACACTCATTCAAAAAGGCATGATATTTTATAAGTCAAAATAGTTTATGAAAGATTAAAAGAGTGATAAATGGAGTACTGTTTCATCATGGCTTAAATGATTGTTTTCTAATTAGTTCCTGTTGGTGAACATTAAGGGGAAGTAGTCATCTATGTAGCCACCTTTTTCACTATCAAATTAAGTAATGGATGCAAATCAATTTTAGCCTAAAGTAAATTAGGTTGTTCAATGGATAGAATCCTAGTTTGGAGTCATAAAGAACAGAATTCAAATTATGTCTCAGACACTTACTAGCCCAGTGATTGTATACAAGTCACTTAACAAATCACTTAAACTCTTGAAACCTCAGTTTCCTTATCCATAAAATGTGGAAGTTAGATTTGGTGGCTTCCCAAGCTCTAGATCTGTGATGCCATAAATGTGAGTGAAAAGATAGATATTGTTGGAAAGGATCTTAGAGACCATTAAGTTCAATCACTTCATTTTACTGAGGTTAAATAACTTGCCCAGGGTAACAGCTAGTAAGTATCTGAGGTAGCATTTGACCTGAGGTCTTCCTAACCAAGTCTAATAATCTATCATCCTATCTCTAAAATAGCACTGGACTTGGAGTTAGGAAGATGTGAGTTCAAATCTGGTCTTGGATATCTTCTAGTTCTCTAAGCTTCAGTTTTCTCATCTGTAAAGTGGGGGAAATAATTCATTTAGAATATATCTCACAAGGTTGTTGTGAAACTAGTCTCTTGGGAAATTTTGATGCATCATAGGAATTCAATTGATGCTATTATCAATCAAAATTCCTTATAACTTAAAAAACCCCAAAATTCTAGCTTTCCCTTAAAAATATGACATTCCTTGCAGCTTTCTCTTTCAGTTGGTGCTCACCTCTCCCACTCCTTCCCTGGGCTAAGAGGAATGATTATACATCTTGTTCCCTACTCCTAGATTATTGCTCTTACACCATCCCTTCTTGTGGTGTAGTTGATAAAGCCATGAATTTGAATTTGAAACCAGGAAATTCTGATTAGCATCCCAGCTATAGCAACTGCCACTTCTGTGACTTTGATCAATCAATCAGCAAGCATTTACTGAATGCCCACCCTAAGTCAGGTATTGCACTAATCTCTAGAAATGTAAAGTCAAAAGGTAAACAGTCTTTGACTTCAAGAAGCTTGTATTTATATGGGAGAGGTAATGTATTGAGAGAGAGAGAGAGAGAGAGAGAGAGAGAGAGAGAGAGAGAGATGGAGAGATAAATGGAGAGATGGAAAAATATACCAAAAAGACAGATATGCAAGATAGAGAGAGATGGTTGTATGCATAGAAATAGATAGATACATAGATAGATATATAGATAGTGTTGGCATTTTTTCCCTTTATAAGACTTTCATTTCTATGAAGAAAATATCATTTCTTAACTCAATATATTATCTTTCTGACATCTGGCACATTAAGCTTTTAACATTTCCTTATTTAGTTGGATCATGAGGCAGAATTTCCCAACAATTAGAAAAGTGTATAAAAAGTAGAACAGGCTGTCTCAAGAGGAAATGAACTCCTTTTTGTTGGAAGCCTCCAAGCATAGCTAGCATGTATATAGTGTATCAAGGTTTGCAAAGCACTTAAAAAATATTATCTCATTTTATCTTTATAACAAGCCTAGAGATAGGAATTTTTGTTGCTTTGTTTTAGTTATTTTACAGATGAGAAAATTAAGTGACTTGTTCAGGGTCACAAGCTAGCAAGTGACTGAGGAAGAATTTGAACTCAGGTTTTCCTCTCTTGGCCCAGTGCTCTATCTACTGTTTCAAAAAGATGATCACTTGTAAGGGATAGTTCAGTGGAGGATTCAGGCTTCAGATACAGTTTAGATTACATGACCTCTATCTAGGATGTCTTCTGATGCTATAATTTCCAAATCTTGTATCTTCAGATAATGGCCTGAGATTTAAACATTGACAAACATCAAACCTTGTTTTAATATAATATAAATAGGAAGCTATTTTCAAATCATATTTCACTTTCTAAGATGGAAAGAAAAATTCACTAGATCTAAGGTTCTAGAAAGCCACAGCGTCAACAGCTTTAGAAAGCAGTTTTGCCTAAAATATAACTATGTTTGACTAGATGTGTGTGGAAGAAGGACAATAACAAGATACCCAAGTAGCAGTCATTATAACAAGCAAATATGGGGAGATGGGAATAAAACAAGTAAAGAATATTTTGAAATATAATTTAGAGAAATATAAAGAATTGGGTAATGCTAAGAAATAAAAAGTGAAAACCTCTTGATAATAAGAAAAAGAATACTACATGTATGTATTAATAGATAGATAAATAATTTTTAAAATATTAAGCATTAAAAATACAATTCTAAGGCTTGCATGTGTCCCATGGAGGTGTTATATATACATACATATATATATATATATACATATATATATATATGTCAAGAAGTCTGTCTAAATATGTAAATATTTCTGTCCAATTCTCTCTGAGAAAAACTGACTCCTGCTAAAGAGGTAGCAGGAGCCATGAGGCTGGTCTCTCTATTCTCCTAAGAAAGGGGATACATGGTCCCTGCTAATAATGTATTGATCAGTTAATGATAGACAACATAAAACAAGGTACGATTGAGTGTCCTTATGAGTGGTGGAGAGACAAAAGGGAGAGATCAATTTGAGTTCAAGTGGAGAAGGAAGGCTTCTCAGAAATGGAACATGATTTGGACTTCCAAGGATGGCTAGGATTTGAATAGGTGGAGAGGATGAGGAGGGCAAGGGGGGGGGGTTGTCCCTGAATAGAAAGACCAAAGGATGGAGGAGGGAATGGACAAAGGATGTATTAATGATATCCATGAGGTTCCAATTGGGTGAGAATGGCCATAACTCTTTTCAGTCACATTCAATTTTTTTAAAGATTCCCTTGGGGGAGAAGACAGTTTCTATCTGGGTCAAGCACCAATCGTCTCAGCCCTATAAAAGAACTCCAACCCAAATCCCAAAGAGTGGTCCACATCCAAATACATCAGGTCAGGGTGTCTTCCAGTGATGGAATACTGATATATCTGCATTTGTCCTTGATCCAAGTGTCACAGTGGGTAGAGTGCTGGACCTGGAATTAGAATGACCTAAATTCAAATCCAGCCTCAGATACTTATTAATTGTGTGACCCTGCATAGGTCATTTAATCTGTTTTCCTCTATTTCATCAGCTGTAAAATAAAGGTAACAATAGCATCTACCTTGAAGGATTGTTGTGAGAGTAAAATGAGAAAGAGAGAGACAGAGAGACACAGAGAGAAATGTGTGTGTATGTGTGTATATACATATACATGTATAATGCATTGTGTATGTATATAACATATTGTATGTGTGTGCATATATAATATGTGCATATATGTATATATAATGCATGCAAGCATGTGTATATATGTGTGTATAATGTGTGTACACATATAAGTATATGCATACATAAAATGTGTGTATCTATGTATAATGTATGTGTGTATATGTGTACATGTATATATAATGTGTATATATGCATATGTGTGGATGATGTATTTTGTGTATGTATATATATATATAAGTATACAATGTATATATGTATATATATATATATATATATATTGTGTTGTGTGTAAAACATATGTATTGTATATACATGTATGTGTGTTTGTATATGTGCATATATATGTACTGTGTATATATAGTGTGTGTGCTTGCAGGTATATGTGCATATATATGTGTGTATGTGTATATGTGTATGTAAATAATGTGTATATACAATGTGTGTGTACAATATGCATGTGTATGCATGTACACATATATAGTGCATATATGTATGGCATGCACGTGCATGCATGCGTGTATATTGTATGCATGTATAATAGATGCATGTATATATATGTATATGTATGTGCTTGTATGTATAGAATATGTATTGTGTGGATGTGTGTGTGCTTATATAATGTGTTTGTATATATGTGTGCAAATATATCTTTATATATAATGTGCACATATGTGCATGTGTGTATGTGTGTATGTACATATATTGTGTGTATGTTTATGTGTGTGCATGGTTATGTAAGTGTAGGTGCATGTATGTATATGTATGATGTATGTATAATGTGTATTATATATATGTATGTGTATGTATATACATATGTATGTATATATATATAATGTGTATTTTGTGTGTATAAATGTGTTAGTAAATATATGTATATTTGTGTGTATGTGTACATGCATGTGTGTATAGTATATATGTATGCATAGAGAGAGAGACAAAGAAAGAGAGACAGAGAGGTTAACAGAGTGCCTGACACATAGTAGGTTCTATGTAAAATTTAGTTATTTCATTCTTATTATCACCCTACTGGGGATGGGGGAGGTTTCCCAGAAAAGCAAACTTATTCTTAATGTCAGGAAAAACTTCTGAATAACTAGAGCCATACCTAAGTGGAATAGGCTTTCTCAGAAGGAGCCATTAAAAAAAGCAGCTGGGCCAGAACTTTCTGACTCTAACACCTTGTGACTTTGGTCTGAATCATTTATTCCAGCCCTAACTGTCTTCTTTGTTGTGACTTGAAAAATGACTCTGTGAATTTTTTTTTTTTTTGCTGGGAGGGAGAATAGTGAAAAGAGGAAGAAATAAGGAAAGTTTTCTGAGATCTCCAAGTAGGAGGTACCTTGTTATTGTATTATCCTAATTACACTGGTGCTAGCTAATTAACTTATATCATGGAAGAATTGAAAACATTCTCTTCCTCCTCCACCTCTCTCTGTCTTTCTCTTCTCTGTCTCTGTCTCTCTGTCTGTCTGTGTCTTTGTCTCTGCCTCTCTTTCCCTTTCTATATACACATAATACATAATACATATGCATTTCTACTGAATTAATAAAAGTTCAATCTCCATCTTAAAATTATTTCATATTATTTTATTTTTATTAATCTGTGCACATGGCCTCTAACCTGTTACCCCACCAATAGAATGTAATCTCCTTGAGTTCAAGGACCATTTTATTTTTTATCTTTGTATCCTCTAGTAATTTGGTAATTTTTTTTCTTTTTCTTTTTTTTCAATCTTATCTGTGATTTCATTGATATGGGAGAAACTTTTCACAGAAGCTCCCTCCAACAGTTAGTTGCACATCAGCAACTGGTCTAGAACTCATTGTGTTAGAATGAAATACTAAAAGATGAGACTTGGGGGCAGCTAGGTGGCACAGTGGATAGAGCACCAGCCCTGAAGTCAGGAGGACCTGAGTTCAAATCTGGTCTCAGACATTTAACACTTCCTAGTTGTGTGGCCCTGGGCAAGTCATTTAACCCCAATTGCCTCAGCAAAAAAAAAAAAAAAAAGATGAGACTTGCCTGTGGCTACTGCACTAGCTTCTGTTAATGGCAGGATTTGAACCTAGATCTTCAAGAGCCTAAGGCCCCAGATTTCTGTTCAGCAAGCCATGCTATTTCTTTGGCAATTCATATTAAAATTGGAAAGATGCTGCTGCTGTTAATACTGCTGCTGCTGCCACTGCTGCCACTGCTGCTGTGACTGCAGCTGCTGCTGCTGCTATTGCTATTGCTACTGCTGCTGCTAGGCTGCTGCTGCTGCTACTGTTGCTACAACTACTACAGCTACTGCTGCTGCTGCTGCTGCTGCTGCTGCTGCTGCTGCTGCTGCTGCT
>JAJPUD010007771.1:0-58977 GCA_023553655.1 Myrmecobius fasciatus | reverse complement strand
TCAGCTTCCCTGAATTACTTTCCGTTCAAGGTCCAGCTCAAGTACCACTTTCTCCATAAAGTCCTCCCCAATGACTTCAACTTCCATCATCCTTTCAGTCCTCTGTGCTCCTCACAGCACTTAACATCTGTAACAGTGAACATTTCTGTACTTAATTAGATACTGCCTTACACTATGAGCTACTGTTTCATGATGAGCTTATCTCCCCAGGAAGATGGTCCCTACCCTCAAGGAGCTTACCATACTTTAGACATCTTGTTGTACTTGTCTTCTCCCTCCAAGTAACTTGTACAGTATAGGGAATATGAGAAATGCTCAGTAATACTCCTTGATTGATTACCATATTCATGATGAAAGCACTCAGTAAATATATTTGACAGAAAGACCTCTTGGGACTTCCTATCTTAACCAAGGACCATGTGAAACCATGTTAGGGTAATGTGGGAGGCTGAGATTGTTGTTGCTTCCTGAGCCAAACATTATCCACACACCTGCCTTTCAGTGTTGGCCTAAAAATTAACATCTGCTGAGTCATACTTCTTCCACTGTACTCCTTGGCTTCTTCCATGATGCTACAAATCTGTTCTGTCTCAATTCAATCAGTGAGCTAAAAGACATTTACCAAGTTCTTTCTATGGGCCAACCACTGTGCTGAAGGCTAGTAATACAGATACAGATACAGTCCCTGCACTCAAGGAGTTTAAATTTCAATGGGGGAAAGTTAATATCAAAGGGAAGGAAAACTTCAGAGGTTCACTTTGGTCCAGAAAATTAAAGGGATGTTGAGTGGGGCTATAGGAGAATAAATTGGCACTCACCATCCAGGAACAATGAGAGAGTTTATTTGATCATGGTTCAAGTTTTCCAAGACTAAAGGGAACAGAACAGCATGAGATAGAATATACTTTTGTGAGTTGGTTTTCCTGAAATGGTACTCTGATAAAAGCAGTCACTAATCAGGAAAGAGAAGTTCTTCCAGAATAGTGTTTGGTGTGGGCAGTGGAAAAAAATTGGTTGGAGAGAAAGGAATTCATCACTCATTCAACACTTAACAATAACTATGACACTTCAATATTTGCAAAAAACTTTGCATATATTATCTCATCTGATATTCACATCATCCTTGTGAGATAAATACTATTATTATTCCCAATTTATGGATGAGGAAACTGAGATTAATTAACTTGCTTTGCATCATATATCTAGTAAGTTTTTGAGGCAAGATTTGAATTCAGATTTCCTAACTCCAAGAGCAACACCAACTACACCCAGATTGCCTCTTTATGCTAGACAGTAGGGATACAGAGACAAAACAAAGCAATTTCTGCTAAGAATTTTATCTTCAAATGAGGGGAAATGACATATAGATCTATAACTGCATGGCCAGCATTCATAGATTCCTTTCAGTTTTGCAAAGTACTTTACAAATATATCTCATTTTATCTTCACAATAAATTGTGAATTAGGTGCTATTATTATCCCCATTTTACAGATGGGAATATTGTAGAGGGGTTAAGTGACTTTCCAGGGATAACAGCTAGCAAATGTCTGAGATTGGATTTGTGCTCACATTTTGTACTTCTAGGCCCACAAATTTTTTTCCATTGCACCATCTACAGACAAATTAATACAAAGTAATATCTGGGATAGGGGGCAGGGAATGAGTCAGGGGATATCACTGGGAGGAATCAGGAATGGGAGTTCTTGATGTATTTGATGAGTAAGAGACATTGCATAGTGTTTTGTTCTGGACATTTCTTGGGAAGGAAGTAACTATTCCCAACTGCCCATGAAAGAATGAAAAATAAATGGCATTTATATGTGATTTAAAATCTGTAGTGTGTTTTAGGTAATTTCCCTTCATATAGCTCTTAGAGGTAGTTTTTACTAATATAATTGCCCTCTGGTTTGTAGATGAGAAAGCTTAGAGGTGAGAAATGTTTGAGAGATTGTGACAACTCCCCCTACTCCCTCCCACATATACGTGTGTGTGCATTTATATATAGATAGACATGTATATACACATGCATACATACAAACACTATATAGATTTATATGTATGTACATACAACTATGCATTTTGAGGAATATTTCCTAAACTTATATAAGCTAAAATTGACCAAGATCTTGAATTTCAAGTTTTCATAAAGAAGACAATGACTTTTCTAATGAGCTCTAAATAACCAATTATATATTTATTGATCACCTTCAGAAGCCCAGTGCAGGGCCAGATGTTTCATGGAAATTTCATGGACATGGAAAATAATAATGTGTAACCCTTCTATCCTCCAGGAGCATGTAGTTTAGTTGGAAAAAGAAAACTAGCCCATCTGAGCTGATTAAGGGTGAAACATTGCAGTGCTGAATCTGAAGAGAAAAAGAGCTTTAGGAAAGTAAAAACTAAATGTGAAAGAAAGAGAATTCCAACATCCCAAAGTCAGAAGGGACCCCAGAAGCTTTGTAGTTTGACCTAGACCTGAAAAAGAATCATTTTCTCTGTAGCCTCCCTCAACAAAAGGTTATCCTGTCTCTGCTTAGGGACCTCTCACAATAGGAGACAACTCCCACTTTCTAAGAACAACTATTCAACTTCTGGACAGCTTTAATTGTTAGAAAATGTTTTCTCTTGTTGAGCTCCCTTTAACTTCCACCCATTGATTCTATCTAGTTCTGCATCAGGAAGCCAGTCAGAAGGGGGTTAACCTTTCTTCCATTTGGTAATTAATAAAATATTTGAAGAGAGCTACCATGTTCCCCAACCTTTCTCTCTCCTTCCTCAAAAATTCACTATTGGTTAGTTCTCTCTTGGTCCTGCACCTACTACTTTCACAGGAAGGCAGCCTGTGGAGTGAATAGCCAATTAGATTTGGAGCAAGGGGTCTTGAATCTTGCCTCTACCACTTGTGTGATGATTCTAGATCACAATTTCTTCATATGTGAAATGATAACGTTGGACTAGAAGTCATTTCCAGCTCAAAATCTCTAAAAGTAGGATTCCCGGTCTTATTTTACATTATTCCTCTTCATCCATATGCTTTGAAATCTAGCCAAACTGAACTACTAGCTGTTTATCAAATTTGTCGTGCCTTTTTTCACCTGTGTTTATCCACACAAGCCAAAAAACACACATAAGCCTCCATCTTCATCTTATCTTCCTTTAGTCAATCAACCAACAAACATTTATCAAGCACCATATATATACATACATACATACATATATATATATATCAAGCACTGTGCTAAGGACAGGAGATACAAAATAAAGCAAAAGACAGTCCCTGCACTTAAGGATCTTACAATCTAATGAGGAAAGCATATATACAAACAAGCTATATACATGATATATAGGAAATGATTAACAGAGGGATTGCACTTGAATTTAGAGGGATTAAGGAAGACATCTTGGACAATGTAGGATTTTAGTTGGGACTTGAAGGAAGTTTGAGAAATCAAGAAGTAGAAATAAGGAAGGAGAGCATTTCAGATATTAAACAAATTATCAATGTATAAAACCTCCCCTGATCCCATAGTTCTCAGTTGTTTCTCTTTAAACATTTTGAGACTGGAATTCTTAGCTTCTTTTGTGTCATGGGCTTCTTTGGCAGTTGGATGAAACCCTTCTCAGAATAATGTAAAATGCATAAAGTAAAATTCTTAGGATTAACAAAGAAATCAGTTCTATTGAAATAGAATCAGCAAAATTTTTAAAAGAAAAGTTCATGGATCCAAAGTTAAGAATAGCTACCCTACGACCACTTATTTGATTTCACTGTGTCCCTACCCATTTATCCTTATTTGTCTACATGGCTCATCCTCTTCATTGGAATGTAATATCCTGGGAGACAGGAGCTGTTTAATTTTTCTTTGGATTGCTGGTACCTAACACAATGTCTTGCACTTAGTAAAATTTAATATGTAAAAGGAATATCCCATATTCCTCAATCCCAATTAGTGTAAATAACAAGATGCACTTTGTCCAATACCTCTACCAGATGAGACTGCCTCTTGTATTGAGAAATAAGTTTTCTAATTGATAAAGGTATCATAGCATAGAAGATCTTGTTAGTTGTGTTAATTAGTGTTGAAGTATGTGAGATGTTTTTATTCCAAATATTTACAGAATTTAGTTCAAAATGAATCTTATCCATGAGCAGGATACTCTCAGAAAAACCTTGAATGTCCTCCATGAGTTCATGCAAAGTGAAATGTCCTATGTACAAAGTAATGGCAATCTTGTGGGATGGTCAACTGTGAATGACTTTGATATTTTGAGCAATACAGTGATCCAGGACTACTCTGAAGAATTTGTGAAGAAAAATGCTACCCAAATCCAGAGAAAAAAAAATGATTGTGTCTAAATTCATATTAAAGCATACTGTTCTTAAAGTTATTTTTCTTGAGGATTTTTTTGGGGGGAGAGAGGAATCTATGTGATTTTTATGGAAATGTTTTGTACAACTTCACATGTGTCATCTCGATTGGGAAGGGGAAGAAAGGAGAAAATCTGGAATTTAAAGGTTTGAAAACAAATGTTTATAAAATGTTTTTGGTAAAAAAAAATACTTAAAAAAACTTAAAAATGCCCCCTGTTCACTGCATTCCTTTTATAAGTGTCAGTCATTCAAGAAACACAAGCATTTATTTATGTGATAATAATCCCACTTAAAAAGGAATTGCTGTATTGTATTATGTTGTATTGTACTATTGTACTGTACTGTATTGTATTACATTCTGTATTATCTTATTTTTCACCATGAATGAATGTCCCACTTTCCATCTAACCTGGCTGGACCATACCTGTAATAATGCACATCACATTTTAATTAATTAAATTAATAAATTGTAATAGCCAGAAGAGGACAAGCAGGATTATGAAGGGCTTCAAGATAACAGTATATAAGGATCAATTGAAGACTCTGGGAATATTTAGTTTGGGACAAAGAGAAGACTCAGGTAGGACATGCTACCTTCCCTATGGGACATTTTTGTATTAGTGCTCAGCTATCTGTTTTCATTTCCATAACTTGTCCACATCCTTTTCAAATATAATTTGGGTAATCAGCACCATGGTTAGCAACACTGTCTCCTTTAAAGACTTCTACCTTTCCTTTTTCATTGGACACAGTTGAGATATCACTGCTAAAATTGTGTCATATAGAGAGAAGTCCTTCCCCTAAGTTCAGCCTCATTTTTCATAGGAGCAAAGACTTCAATTTAGAATGGGAAAAGCACTTAAAAGAGCTTGGAGCTTGTCTAATGCAACTGCTTCATTTTACATATAAGCAAATACACCCAAAAAAGGTAGAGACCTGGTCACAGTCATAATAGCTAGTTTAGTAGTGGAACTGAAGTCTTTTGTCTCCAAATCCAAAGTTCTTTCCATTACAGATGTAGTTTCTCTGGAGTCTTGGGTCAAGTGATGTTACCCATCCAGGCTTTAAACTCTGAAAAATTGGTTTTATAAAGCAGGAATCCTGCAAACTACCACCTGAGGGCCAAATCTGACTGAAAGAATACTAATAACTAGTTGTCCAGAAACAGGCTTTAGGTAGGATTTGGCTTTGGGCCATAGTTTGTCAACTCTTCTACAGTGTAGCTTCTACATATACCTTCCCTTACTTTTCTGGTCAGATGATCTTTCATTATCAGGAAATGGAAGATGTAATTTTCATTTTCTCATAAGTTCATGATTTCCACTTTCCCAACCAGTTTCTTTGTTTTGATCAGGTAGAAAATAGTAGTTTCCTTTGACACGCTCTATCTTCTGAAAAATGAAAGTATTATCAAGACAAGTCAAGAACCAATTGCTCTGATTTCAGAAGACAGAATTCCAAAAGACGTTTGAACAACTGAAATATCCTGATTATCATAATCATATCCTTCCTCCATGTCAGGTTTGTGATTTAAATCAAAAATTTATCATGCAGCTAATTCCTCCTGTTGGCCTGAATTATACTTCTATCAGGATTTCACTTCTACTCTTCCCTCCCTTAATTGTCACGCTGATGCTTTCTCTGTCAGATTGGTGCATTTTCTTACAGAAGGACACTTTTTTGATACATAATACTATCCTTTTCCTGTTCTTAGCTATATGACTCTGGGCAAGTTCCTTACCTTCCAGGCCTCAGTTTCCTTATCTGTAAAATGGAAGTTGGCAATATCCTCACAAGGTTGATCTGAAGATAAAAAGATGTAAGAGATGAAAGCATTTTTCAAATCTTAACAAGCTAGTGATTATTATTTTTATGGTAGAGGGAGTGAGGTTATAAGAAGCCTGGAAAGGTATAAGATATATATTTTCCAGTTATCATATTCTAGCCATAAATTGCAGCCCATTTCAGTTATAACTATAAGGTAATATTTACCACCTTAAATTAAGAGCTCTAGACCACTTCCCTTATTATGTATAACCCAGATATTGGTGGATAAATATTTGGCCCCTTGAGTATCATCTTTCTCCTTTTCTTGTAATTTTCTCTGAAATACTGAGCATTTCTATAGTTACTATGTTAGCTCAGATCTTCATTAACTGCAGCAATTGTTTCAATGCTCCTTATGGAAGCAATATTTGTTCCCACAGGATTCACTTGAGAAAGAGTCCTTAGGTTTGACAAGGCTAAGGAGGCTCTCCATCACCTTCTGAATGTGAGCCAAGAAAGAGAACCAACTTTCTAATTACTCATGTCAGCTTATAGATACAGTGCTGGACCTACAGACAGGAAGCCCTGAGCTCAGATCCTGTTTCCCATACTAAGTAGCTGGGCAAGTCCCTTAACCTTTGTTTTCTTTAATTTCCTAATTATAAAATGAAAATGATAATAATGCTTACCTCCCAGGGATGTTGTGATTGTAAAATGAAATAATATTTGTAAAATGTTTGAAAAATACTATAATCTATGCAAAATATAAATCTGAAAATCTTATAGGAATGTTAGTTATCATCATCAAAACATGTTTGCATCTCACAAAAGCATATCCTTACCACTATATCAAATCTCTTCTTGAGGTCAGTAATTTGGTGGGATCTATGATTCCCACTCATAAAACTACAGTTATACTTCAGACCCTTGTCACTTCTTGCCTCAGTTACTGCCTTTTAGCCTATCTCTCAATCTTGTCTTGCCCTGCTCCAATCCATCCTTCACTCAGCTCCCACGTATAGATCTGACCAGATCACCCCAAAGCTCAGAAAGCTTCAGTGGCTTCCTAACACCTTGAAGACCAAACAAAAAGATCTTTTCATAACCTAGGCCCTATTTTGCCAGATTTCTTATACCTCATTCCCTCTACCATAAAAATAATAATTTTTACAGTAGATAGAGTGCTGGTCCTGAAGTCAGGAGGACCTGAGTTCAAATACAGCCTCAGACACTTAACATTTCCTAGCTGTGTGACCCTGGGCAAGTCCCTTAACCCCAATTGCCTTAGCAAAAAAAAAATTAACCTGTTCAGGTTTGCAAAATGTTTACATCTATTACATCCTTTTATCCTCAAATCAACCTTCTGAGGCAGGAGCTATTAAGTTCCATTTTACAGATAAGTAACCTGAGGCCTGGAGGATAAGGAACTTGCCCAGAGTCACACAACTAGTAAGTGTCTGAGGGAAGATTTGAACTCAGGTCTTCCTGATGGTATCAGGTAAACAGGTTAATGATCCATCTCCATGCTTTGGCACTGGCTGGTCCCTGGGTACTGGAACATAGTGCCCTCTCATCTCCATCTCTTAGCTTCCATGACCTTTTAAGCTTTATTCAATTTTTGCAGAAGACTGATCCCAGACATCTCAGCTACTTTTCAGATTGCCTTTCTATCAGGCCTTGGGTGTGCCTAGTTATTTACATGTCCCTCATTAGAATGGAACTTCTTTGAAGGAATGTTGTTTTTGCCTTTTTAGTATCTTCAGTACTTGACAGAGTGCCTGTTAGGCCTTTAAAAATGATTTTGAACTGATTAAGGTCTCTCTCCTTACCCTACAATACACACTAAGAAATGATTTCCTTTTCATAAGACCCTCACTCACTCTTTGGAAGATGTTTGTCTTTTTAATTCATTCTTCCTCCCAGAAAACTTCAGAATCCTTGTATTCCTGATTGATCTTTGTACATTTAGAATTTTTGCTTTCCATCTTCCTTTATGGAGCTGGAAAGTGCTCATTCCTCTTTGATTGGCTGGAGAGCAGAGAAGGGTTCTTCAAAATCTTTTTACCATCTCCAGGAAAAGAAGTTCTCCTTCCACTCAATGCATTTGTGCTTATCTCCAGCAGGAGCACAAAGAACACACCCTGAAATTCAGTAAAACACTTTCCTTTCTTTTCATACCTGCTGAAATGAAGATTATCTGTCATTAGTGACTATTTCCACCTGCCAAATTTATTCTCTATCCTTCAGGATTTCCAGCCAAATTTCAAAATACCCAACACTTAGATAATGTTCCATTCTTCTCCTTTCTCTTCAAATATTGTCTGAGTGAATAATCAATAACCATTAAGAGGAGTTGGGGGAAATCTCCCAATATTATCAGTACTCACAATGCCCTTATTTAGTATATACACTCCTCCCCAAAACACCAAGTTCACTCACCACTTCCAGTTGTTCTCTTCAGTGCTTGCCCATTTTCTCTGCCACCATGAAATATCAAGGAGCAGAAGATGAAGAGGGAAAAATGAGCTCATTCATGGTGTGTCATTTCTGTCCCATCCATTAATCACAGTTTATAGCTATATCACTTACTATCTGATCTTGGGTCAATGGATCTTCCTCCAATCACTATTGGTCTTCTCTATAGTGGGACAAACATGATGCTTTCTATCTATATGGGGCAAAGGAAATAATTTTAACTTTGTCTTCCCTTTGGATAGAAGAAAGCTAACTTACTTGTCTTTCAGAAGTGGAAGAATATTCTGTATCTATCTTCACTGTATCATGTCATCAAGCTAAAAATAGATGTTAATTAGCAAGGTTATTTCTAACTCACATTGTTAAAAAGAGAAAACAGTAATGAAGTGCATAAAGAGTAACAAATCACCCAGGATGAAGACAAAACCTTCGTGAAGGTTCCATTTCATAGATATCGAATCTACTAAATAGTCTTTTTTTTCCCTTCAAAATCATATATTCATTATCCAAATTTTCTATCCTCAATGTGATAATATAGTGTGATACGACATGCCCCAACAGGACACAAATTGACTTTTGGAGCCTAGATGCTACACAGACCGTGCTGATCAGAGAGCAAATATCTCACTCTATTAACTGTTGTCTCTGAACCAGCAGATTACATAGTTCACTGACTACCTGAATAACTCTTAGACAGTGTGTTCATGTCTATTTACTCATATTCCACAGAAATGTATTAGCAACTGGAGAACAGTTATAAAAAATTATATATATATATATATATATGTATGGATATTTGTATATGAGTACATAATTATGTGTGTAGATATACACATGTGTATATTCTGGAAATAGAGAGAGAGAGAGACAGAAAGAGAGAGGGGAAAGGGAGGGAGGAAGAAAGAGAGGGAGAGAGACAGACACAGAGAGAGAGAGACAGAGAGAGAGACAGAAAGAGACAGAGAGAGAGAGAGAGAGAGAGAGAGAGAGAGAGAGGGAGAGAGAGAGAGAAAGAGAGAGAGGGAGGGAGGGAGGGAGGGAAGGGGTGGGGGAAAAGAATGTTTTCCATGACAAAGTCAAAGAAAGAGAAAATCATAGATGCCTATTTCTATGTAGGTGTGGAAATGAAGTGTGAATTTCATATACCTACCTAGACAGGAGTCAAGAAAGTAAATTCATATAAAGTCTCCAAAACTCCTGTGTCTTCTCTAGGGATATTACTGCTCTTTCTCCTTTTATTGACTTTATTTTGGATTTGTATTAAAGCTTAAGGACATTTACTAGTCACTAGAATTTTTCAATACTAGCAAGGCATTGTGTAATACCCACCAAATAGCCCCAGAATCAACAAACATTCCAGGATTTGCATTTACATTTAAGCCATGAAAGTTATATATCAATAAGCTAAAACCAACTTTGAAATAGAATTCTCTACCTCATAGACATTTACTAACTGTATAATTCTGGGCAAGTCATTTACCTTCTCCCAGACTGTGTTTCCTCATCTGTAGAATAAGGATAATAATAGCCATCTACTTCACAGGATTTGGAGGAGCTTAACTGTAATATGTAAAATGCTTTGCAAAACATGAAACATGATAGTCCGACTGCCGACAGTATGGAAGCTGTGGGTGGTGGATCGTGGTGACTTAGGAGTTCTGAGCTGCAGTAAGGATACAACTGATCATTTCGTCCAGCATCATTAGAATGAGTACCCAGCAGAAGGATGATACCAGGCTGTCTAAAGAGAGGTGGGAGATACAGCAGGTCAAAGTTTCTATGCCAATTAATTGCCTGTGGGATCAACTTGTCCATAGCCACTGCATATTTAGCCTGAGCTAGATAGGAAGTTACAAAAAGAAAAACAAAATGAAAACTTAGAGTGCTATCCCCCACGAGTTAGAATAACCATTGCTATGGAAAACAACTAGAGCAATGGGGTATATAGTGTATGAAGGGAATTGTATTTCTTGCCTTCTCAATAAATTGGGGAGGAGAGGAGGAAGGGAGAGAATTTGGAACTGAAAATTAAGAATAAAATAAAATATTAAAAGCAAAAAAATAATATTGTTCTGAGAAAGGGTCCTTAAGTTTCAACATATTGCCAAAAATACCAATGACACACAAAAAATTAAGAATCTCGTCTATAGGGGCAGCTAGGTGGTGCAGTGGATAGAGCACCAGCCCTAAAGTCAGGAGGACCTGAGTTCAAATCTGGTCTTAGACACTTAACATTCCCTAGCTGTGTGACCCTGGGCAAGTCACGTAACCTCAATTGTTTCAGCAAAAAGCAAAAACAAACAAACAAACAAAAAAAAACCCTCTTCTATAGGCATGGAGAGGCAACAAAAATTTGGGAGCATGTTTACTTATCCATAATTTATTTTTCCATTTCTGAAAAATTTTAAAAGACTATATGTAATAATATAAATATACAATATAATATTACAATCACAATATGATATATTATATTATTATATAGTAGAATATTGAGAAAGGTACAAGAAGGCTTCTGCAAACTGCCTTTTCATAAGTACAAATTGAAATGTGTTGAAAATATAAGATCCTACTCTGTTTATATTTTATTGATGAATTTTTTAAAAAAGCACTTGATCCAGGAAAATAATTTCTTGAAAAATATAATAAAGAATTTTGATTGCCCTATGATTATTAATATAATCAATGCATGAAATAAGAAGATATATTCTCCAAAGGTATTAACTAATGCCTTTGGGATCATTCAATGCAGAAATCAAATAAATAAGAGATTCCTAATAGATACTCCAAAAACTTCTGTTCTTAGATGATATTCTATCATTTGCAACATATTCCCAAAATATTAAAAAATTTCTTAAATTCAGTCCATAATTATTTAAAAGAGTTTGATCTAACTATTCACATTGAAAAAAAAAGTGGATGAAGAATGCCTACTATCTAGAGTATAATATATAACGGGATAAACAACCCATTCAATTTATATACAACTCATAAACGCTGGACAAACACTGTAAAGAGACAATGAACTTGGATCAAGAATTAAAAAGTAAATATCAGTTATCTATCTACCTATCAATAGGTGGAACCCACATAGGAAATTTATGGGAAGACGTACAATAATCACACTATACAAGAAGGCATGAATTAGTTTCAGTCTGTATCATCAGAGTCCCCACATCTCTGAGATGACAGATCCTTGAGGTATTGGAGTACCCAAAAGTGCTAGATGGCACAATGGGTAGAACCATAAACCTGGAGTCAGGAGACTCAAGTTCAAATCTTGACTTAATCACTTATCCATAAGACCTGGTCAAATCATGTTACCTCTCCCACTTTTAGTTTTCTATTCTATGAAATAATTTTAGCATCTATGTCATGGGTTTGTCATGAAAATTATAAACCATTGTATACATATTAAACCATTATTACTTATTACATACATTGTTGTAAAATTGATAGATTATATTGAACATTTTGTAAACTTTAAAGGGTTATACCAATAATACTTATTGCTAGCATCATTATTACCCTCTTCCAAATTTTTTTGGCAGCTTGAAGGAAGCTCTCATGTCCTCCTGAAGCCTTTTATTCCATTGCCCAAACATCTCTAATTCCTTCAATTGATCCTCCCTGGAAGATTCTTTGAGACCCTTTACCAATTTTTTTTAATCTACCCTTATGTTCTCCTATCAGAATGGTCTCAATAGAACCTAATACTTCAGATGTGGTATGAGAAGTACACTAGGAATATCACCTCCATACTAAATTAGTAAATAAGCATTTATTTATTTACTCATTTATTTATTCATTCATTCATTTTTATAATGTTAATTTGTATTATTTGGGGTTTTTGTTTATTTAGTAAATAAGTCAGACACTACACTGAATCATAGAAAACATTCTTCTTTGAATATAGCTGAAGATTACATTGCTTTTTTGACTACTATATCACATTTCAATTCATAGTGAATTTATATCATTCTTATCGAGACTCCAAGTTGTTGAGATGAATTTCTGGCCAGCCACACCTCCCCCATCTTCCCCAGACTCCATTTTCAGAGACCACCTTTTTGACCAGGTATTCATTTCCCCAATCTCCTTTTCTTTTCCCAAAGCTTTACCTTCAATGGCAATCTGTGATGGAATCAACAATCCCCCTAAGGTCTTTAGTTTCTTGTCCAAAATGACATCATCCCTAGCAATGCTTGCCAGATTTCTTCTGTCAGCATTACTTGTGCCCATATGAATACCTGGAAGTAGACAGCAATCATTAGATTTGACAAGCTTTTAATGGTTTCAGTCACAAGCAGAGCCTTAGAAATAGCTCAGGATAACACAAAACTTCTCTACTGTCATTGTCAATTCCTTTGGAAACAATGTCCCTAGACATGGCCCATCTAATTTTGCTAACTCTTTGTCTTTCTTCTTACTTGGTCCATCAGTCAGCTGAGACCTTGACTCTCTCCTATTAGTGCAGCTTGCCAAGGTAAACAAGGAACATGGCTTTTAAAAAGAGAAGGGTTTTTTCCAATGCATGTCTGATTATCTTCCTATCTTTAATGTCACAGGAATATGTGTATATGTACATTCCCATATATGTATAGACAAACATATACATAAATACAAGACAAATCTAATATTAAAGAATAAATGCAATAAACATAGCTTATAAACACAAGTTAAATACATGTATTATCTGATTATATATCAGTAACCCTACTGCAGCTCAGGACTCTCCCAAACAGAAGACCCTCCAGCCTCAGTCTCCTCAGTTGCAGGGGAATATCATCTTGTCCAGTGAAACCTGAATTTTAAGCTTTCAGATCCATATAGCAATTATCCTCTTAAAGTTTTCTGGTCATTTGCATTCGATTTATCTAAACCATTTTTTAAACAGCATGTTTGCATTCAAAGCCCTTGTTTTAAATGAACCTTAAGGAACTCATATATGATTATATGTATATATTACATATTATATAGATATGTCTATTTTGTATTATATATCATGTATATATATACATCATAAATATAACATCTTTAAGTAAGAACTAAATATACCTAAATTCAATATAAGGCATCTTGGTAAGAAAGTACTAGCAGCAAGAAGAATCAGGAAAGAGTTCATGTAAAAAGTCCAGGACTTCAACTGACGTTTGAAGAAATCCAGAAATACTAAGGGCCAGAGTTGAGAAGAAAATACAATTCAATTAAGGGGGATATTTCATGTGAAGGCACAGGGATAGAAGATGAAGAACTGCATGTAAGGAAAAGCAAGAAGACTAGTCTGACCAGACCATTGAGGTCATCAAGGCAAGTAATGCTTAGTCAGGTAGAAAGAGTAGGTTGTAACCAAATTATGAAGGGCTTAAATACCAGAGTTTTTACGTGATCATAGAAGTAATGAGGAACCACTGGACTTTACTGAGGAGGGACTGGGAAAGGAGGAGGGGAGGTGACATAGTCCTAAACAAATTGAGAATGCTTAAGACCCAGCTTCACTAAGTTTGGGAATTTTCATCCCCAGCCTGGCCACGAGACTAACTTTTTTTGGCTACATTAAAAGCCAAAAAAAATCCACCAAACCATGGAAGATTTATAATTAATGTCAATAGACAGAATATGCATCAATTAAATCATAATTTTTGCATGTATTAATGGTTGGTTTGTGTATTTCAAGTCATTTCCAAACTTCACAATTGTGCCCAGAGCCAGGATCCTGGGAACTATGAAAGAGGAACTTCCCAAGAAAATATAATGAGATTCGATCTCAGGTTCCAAGCAATTCCTCTTCTACACCATTGTCAATATATTGAAACCTGATTTTTTGGAGACTTGGCTTTTTCCTATCTTCCCCAGGAGGGAAGTACAGTAGCCACTCATGGAGATGATCTCACTGCTGATCAACATGGAAGATGTGACCTTCTCCATTAGACCAATGTGCTATTCCTTGGGCAGCCTAGTTAATACCTCTCTAACTCTTGAGGGTTCTTTATATTGATGCTCAATTTTATGTGGACAGGCAGTCATTTGTAACTGTACTGCAGCTCAGGACTCTCCCAAACAGAGGATCCTCCAGCCTCAGTCTCCTCAGTAGCAGGGGAATATCACCTTGCCCAGTGAAACCTGAACTTTAAGCCTTCAGATCCATATAGCAATTATCCTCTTAAAGTTTTCTGGTCATTTGCATTCAATTTATCTAAACTATTAAAAAAAAAAACCCAGCACGTTTGCATTCAAAGCCCTTGTTGTAAATGAACCTTAAGGAACTCTTGAAATTTCCAATTTCTATAAAAGACTACAAGTCATCAGCTCAAATACAGAAATCGATCTTTTTTTTAAATGAGGAAGAAGTCTTACAGTCTTAAATATATACTAATTGTAACATCTAGACCTAACTAAATCAACCTTATAGATTAATAGCAAAGATTTAGTAAGCTAGCTTGTTATTTTTAATCAGTGTAATGAAAACTTCTGGATCTTTCCCACTAAGAGGCACCAGTTTCTTGAAGCTCTAGGCTCATGAAGACAAAAATACAGTTCTGGAGGGAACCTAGACTCTAACAAGATGGACCAGCTCTTTTTTTGTTGTTGTCTAGGACTTTTTACAACCCACACTGGAGTCCCAGGGAAAATCACTTAGAACTTAAGTATGTTTCATGTCTAGTCTCCTAATGGGATCAACAGTCCCGTCTAGAATGTAAATTGGTATAGGACAGCTATTTATTTCTTCCACACAAAGGAAATGCTTAAAACTCAAAAGACTTATAAGCATGCATTGACAAAGACTTATGTAATGCAATAACACATAACTCCTTTTGTACTCTTTAGGGAAGGGTTGATACTTAAAGCATGAAAATATGAAAAGTTGTGATAATGGTGAATAGATATTTTTAGTTTTGCCTTTGCTCTATATTTTGTGAACATTTTACTCTAGATCTGGGTTTTTTTGGCTTGGAAATGGTTTGGATATCCTTCTTGCTATGATCATCTTTTCTTAGAAATATGCTGTGGGAAACTTCTCTTGCTTCCAAGTCATCACCATTTGAGGAATCAAATAATTTACAAACTCCCAAGATAAGAGTCAAATTCAAAGAGTTACACTCTCATAAAAACTGTTTGTTCATTTGACCTTAGAAAAGCAAAGCCAAAAAGGTTTTCCTTGTCTTGAGAGCCAATCCAATGTGTTCAATGAATACTTGAACAGTCACCAATCCTATATGTTCACTAATATGTGAGCAGCTACCAATCTAATGCATTCAATGTATATGTGAGGAGTTGCCATAGCTGCCATATATTGGAAGGAAACAGGAAGGAGGGACTAAGAATAATTTGAACCCCAATTTGAATACTGTGGGAACTTTAATTCATTTTAACCACCCTGGACCTCAGTTTCCTTGTTTGTAAAATGAGTGTCAGTCTAAATCACCTTTATAAGGGCTATCCAAGTCTCCAAGAATTGTAATTTGCATCCTCTTAAGGCATCCCATTCCACTCTGAGACAGTTCTACCTATAAAGGGGATTTTTTCCTGGTGTTAAGCCTAAAATTTCCTCTTTGTAACTCCCATGCCTTGTTCTAGTTCTTCCCACTGAGACAAAACAGAACAAGTCTTCTCCCATGGTAATCACATTCTCTTCTACATGACGATCTTAGAGATAGCTATTATGTCCCTTCTGAACTTCAACATTCCCAGTTCCTTCATGTGTGTCTGGTATGACATGGTCTCCAGACCTGGTCAAGTTCCTCAGGACACTTTTCAACTGATTTGTGTTAAATTGTTCTTGGTTTGGGGAGCCAAATGAACACAGCTTTGTAAGAAGTGACCCAAATTTGTGTTACAATGGAAAAGTCATAGGTTTTAGAGTCAGAAAACCCAATTTCTAATCCAGGTTACCTCCCAGTACTTACCACTATAACCTACCCAAATCACTTCCCTCTTTAGATCTCAGTTTACTCATCCATAAAATGAGAAAATCAGATGAATTGTCCTCTCAGAGCAGTTCCAGCCCTAAATTTATGATTGTAAAGAACTGTACAACAACATATTTATTTTCTCTATATGCCTAATTTGCTGGATATGGATTTTTTTATGTTGCCTCCCTCATTAGAATGAAGCCCCTTAAGGATAGAAACCATGCTATTGCCTTTTTCTGTATCCATAGCACTTAGCCTAGTTCCTAACACATAGTAAAAACTTCATCATGATTTGCTAATGAATTGATACCTGCTATAAATATTGTAATGCTGCTCTTATTCTGCAGAAGCAGTCTACTGAATGGAACCCTTTGTGTGTTCAGCTGAAAATGACAATGATTTCTGACGCTTCTTTAAATGCATAGTCATCATGTCCTGCAATTGAACCAGTTGCTTATGAACAAATTTGAAAAGTGGAGCCTAAACTAATTACCTTCTCCCTCTTCTGCAAATCTGTATCTGGGAAGGGTCATTTTCCGGAGCTTGCTTGGTTGCCACAGCAACCAAACAGATGTTAAGTATTTTAAAATATATCCTTTCAAGTATTTTAAATAACAATAACTTATACCTGATCTAGCCAAATGTAATGTGAACTAAGCTCACTATTATGATATTGATTGCACTATCAGTAAATTAGCAACTGAGTAGAACAAAAAAAAAAGAAAGAAAAAGAAAAGAAATACCAATTTGTGGAAACCCTTTGGAATATGTCATCTTTAACCCAATGCCATTTCCTGAGGGCAAGTGGTCACAGAAAACAGAAAAACACAGGATGAGAAAATTCCTAACTCTCCCAGCTTAGTTCATCCTATTAGTCTGAAGATTTATATTTCTCAATAGCAGATCATACCACAGTTTCTGCCTTTGTTTTGTTTTTAATTAACTTCTAATTAGTAAATTATCATATTGGAGTACTCTCACTGTATTTCAGGAAAATTTTAACAGCTGATATATATATGTATATATATATGTATATGTATATATATGTATGCTTTAAGTCTTGAAGAAGTTTTTATGTACATCATCTTCTTTGATCTTGGAAGTAAGCCTAAGAGTTATGTAACATCACCTTTCTCACTTTGTAGATGAAGCTGATCTCACAGAAGTTAATCTTCTTACTCAGTGAGGAAGGTGGAATTGGAAGGTTTTCTGACAGCAAGATCAACACTCTAACTACTGTGCCACACCAGAGTCTTCCCATAGATACCTACAATCACAGTCCCTTCTTGAGAATTGTGATAGCAGCCACCTTCTATTGTTATGTGTGTATTTTCTCTAAGAAAGTCAAAGTACTTTTGTCCAATGACTCTCTTCAACAATGAAATGCTTCAAACCAGTTCCAATTGTTCAGTGAAGAGAGCCATATACACCCAGAGAGAGGGATGTGAAATGTGGACCACAACATAGCATTTTCATGTTCTCTATTGAGGTTTGCTTGCATTGTATTTCCTTTATCGGATTATTGCTTCTTGTAGATACGATTTCTCCTGCACAAAAAAAAAATGATGCAATAACTATACATATATTCGATTTCTTAAGTATTCTAACATAATTATCATGTAGTGGATATCCTGCCATCTAGGGGAGAGGTGGGGAGTAGGGGGGGGGAATTTGTAACAGAAAGCTTTGTAAGGGTTAATGTTGAGGAATTACCCATACATATGTTTTGCAAATAAAAAGCATTAATAAAAAAGTACTTTTGTCCAGCCCAGGACACAAAGTCTCTCAGTTCAGCAGTGATGTCCATTAGGCAAAGTTAGCAAAATTTCTGACCAATCATTCAGACATTTCTTATGCACCCACTATATTACTAACCCTTAATGCAGGTACTATTAGGGCATCTGAAAAATTGTAAAATATATTCAAGAAGTTAATAATCTTATTGGGCAGAGAAAACTAACAGAGTCAGCAAGCATTAAGTACCAATGATATACAAGATCCACCATGATGGCCTTCTGAAAACTTCCTTCATCTGGGGCCTATTACAAAGAGATGATTCTGCTGGAGGAAGGAAGAATAAAGAGAAAAGCAGTAATCACTCTAGTCATCTGTGAATTATGGCCTAAAATCTTGGTGTGATCTGGGGCTCTGTGCATTAATCATAATAATTCACATTTGTGTAGCTATTTTGCGTTTCCAACATGATTTACCATTATTATTCTTATTTTATAGATGAGGAAACTGAGGTTCTGTGAAGTTAGGTGACTTACCCAGTCTTTCACAGGCAAGAAATACCAGGAATGGAGCCAAGATAGTTGACGGAAGCTAGAAAGTTGCCTGAGTTATCCCGTTTTCCAAAAACAACATTAAATCAAGCCTCTGAAAGAAGTCTGGTATGGCAGAATCCACAAACAATTTTCCTGTCCAAGATAACATTAGGAAATGTCTGTCTCACTTGGGTAAAAGAGAAGCAAAGGTGATTTCCAGGCAAGTAAGTGAAAGGCTCTTAACCATAGCACAGATCAGCAACTAAGGCCTCTTGATTCTGGCTCAGCAGACCAATAATACAACAGGCCAGATGTAAGGCTTCTAGCTCCAATGCTACAGGCAAACTGTCAGCCCAAGAATCCAGGCTGTGCATGGAAACATGGTAGTCAAGCCGTCAGCCCCAGAAGCCTTGGCACAGACAACTAGTAACCAGTCCCTACTCCCCAGTGCAAGAAACTTGGGAGAGTACCCCATATATCCCAAGATGAGAGCTCAACTTTAAAAAAAACGAGCAAACAAACCTGACTATAGAAAACTACTATAGTGACAGGGAAGACCAAAACACAAACTCAGAAGAGAACAACAATGTCAAAATGCCTACATGTGAAGCCTCAAAAGGATATATGAATTGGTCTTAAACCCAAAATATCTACTTAGAAGAGTTCAAAAAGAATTTTAAAAATCAAGTAAGTGAAGTAAAAGAAAAATTGGGAAAAGAAATGAAAGTTATAAAAGAGAATCATGAAAAAAGTCAACAATTTGGAAAAGGAAAAACAAAAATTGAGTGAAGAAAACAAACCCTTTAAAAGCAGAGCTGGCCAAATAGAAAAGGAAGTTAAAAATTAGAATTGGGCAAGTGTAAGCCAATGACTGTATGAGACATCAAGAGTCAGTCAAACAAAATCAAAAGAATGAAAAGAAGAGAAGAAAATATATAATACCTCACTGGAAAAACAACTCCCTGGAAAATAGATCCAAGAGACATAATTTAAAATTTGTCTAACTGAAAATCAAGATCTAAAAAAGATACTGGACAACATCTTTAAAGAAATTATCAAGGAACTCTGCCCTGATAGCCTAGAAGCAGAGAGTAATTATCTATTGAAAGAATTCACCTAAAGAAAAAGAATCCACCAATCACCATCTGAAAGAGATCCCAAAATGAAAACTCCAAGGAATATTGTAGCCAAATTCCAGAACTATCAGGTCAAGGAGAAAATACTGCTAACAGGTAGAAAGAAAATTAAAATATCAAGGAATTACATTCAAGATTACACAAGACTCAGTAGCTTCTACATTAAAAGATTGGAGGGCTTAGAATATAATATTCTAGAAGGCAAAAGAGTTTGAATTGTAATCAAAAATCAACTACCCAGCAAAACTGAACATAATCTTTCAGGGGAAAAATTGATATTCAATGAAATAGGGACTTTCAAAATTTCCTGATAAAAAGGCTAGAGCTGAACAGAAAATTTGATCTTCAAATAGAAGATTCAAGGAAAGAATAAAAAAGGTACATAGGAGAAAAATAATATGATATTCAATAAGGTTAAATAGTTTACTTTCCTATATGGAAATATGATACTTATAACTTATAAACAGTCTCTATATTAGGGCAATTAGAAAGTATACTTAGAGGGTATGGGTATAAGTTGACTTTGACGTGATGATAAAAAAAATTAATTAGAGGGTGAAAAAATTGTACTGAGAGAAGAGGAAAGGGGAAACAGAATGGGGTAAATTATATCACATGAAAAAGTATGAAAGATTTATTACAATAGAGGGAAAGAAGAGAGGGGTGCACATTGTTTGAATTCTATTCTCATCAGATTCAGTTCAAAGATGGAATAATATATACATTCATTTGGATGGAGAAGTCTATGTTATCTTATTGGGAAGCAGAATGGGAAAAGCAAAAGAAAAGGGGGAAGGAATGATTTAAGAAAGGGCAGATAGAGGGCTTTAGTGGTCAGAAGCAAAACATTGGTGAGGAGGGACAGAGTGAAAGGAGAAAGAAAAGTATAAAAAGTAGGGAAATAGGATGGATGGAAATATACAGTTAGTAATCATAACTGTGAATGTGAATGAAATTAATTCTCCTGTAAAATGAAAATGCATAGCAGAGTGGTTTAAAAAGCAGAATCCTACAATATGTTCTTTACAAGAAACATTCAAAGTAGGGAAATAAATACAGAGTAAAGATAAAAGGCTGTATCAGAATATATTACACTTCAGATATAGTATAAAAAAGCAGGGATATCAATTCTGCTCTCAGACAAAATAAAAGCAAAAATAGATGTAATTAAAAGAGACAAGTAAAAAAAAAACTATCTTGCTAAAAGGTACCATAGACAATGAATTAATATTGGCACTAAAGATATATGCACCAAGTAATATAGCATTCAAACTCTCAGAGGAGAAATTAAATTAGTTACAGGAAAAAATATATAGGAAAACTGTACTAGTAGGGGACCTCAAACCCCCCCCCCAGAACTAGATAAATCTAACCACCAAATAAACAAGGAAGAATTTAAGGAGGTAAATAGAATTTTAGAAAAATTATTATAAATAGATCTCTGGAGAAAATTGAATGGTAACAGGAATATACTTATTTCTTAGTAATACATGGCACCTACACAATATATTAAGCATAAAAATCTCACAATTAAATGCAGAGATATTAAATGCATTCTTTTCAGGTCACGATATAATAAAAATTACATATAATAAAGTGCCATGGAAAAATAGATTGAAAGTTAATCAGAAACTAAATAATCTCATCCTAAAGAATTAGAGGATCTTCATATGTAAAAATATTTGTGGCAGCCCTTTTGGTAGTGGCAAGAAACTGGAAACTGAATGGATGCCCATCAGTTGGAGAATGGCTATGTTATGTTATGAATGGCTATGTTAAGTTATGGTATATGAATGTTATGGAATATTATTATTCTATAAAAAAAACAATCAATAGGATAATTTTAGAGAGGCCTGAAGAGACTTACATGAACTGATGTTAAGTGAAATGAACAGAACTAGATCATTTTACATGGCAACAGCAATATTATATGACAATCAGTTCTGGTAGACATCACTCTTTCCAACAATAAGATGATTGAGGCCAGTTTCAGTAATCTTGTGATGAAAAGAGCCATCTATGCTCAGAGAGAGGACTGTGAGAACTGAGTATGGATCACAACATTACACTCATTCTTTATGTTGTTGTTTGCTTACATTTTGTTTTCTTACTCATTTTCTTTCCTTTTTGATCTGATTTTTCTTATGCAGCAAGATAATTGTATAAATATGTTTACATATATTGGATTTAACATATATTTTAACATGTCAAACATATATTGGATTGCTTGCTACCTAGGGGGAGGGGTGGGGGAAAGGAGGGGAATATTTGGAGAACAAGATTATGCAAGGGACAATGTTGAAAAATTATGTGCATATGTTGTTTTGTTTTGGTTTTGGTTTGCCTTTTTTTTTTTTGCTGAGGCAATTGGGATTAAGTAACTTGCCCAGGGTCACACAGCTAAGAAGTATTATGTCTGAGGCCAAATTTGAACTCAGGTCCTCCTGACTTCAGGGCTGGTGCTCGTGCATATGTTTAGAAAAAAAAAAGCCTTAATAAAAAAAGAATTAGTGTATCTTATAACAAATCATAGAAACAATAATTTCAACAAAAATAACACTTAAGAACTATGGAATCTGAATGCAGATGAAAGAATATTATTTTCACTTTTTTTGGCTTTTCTTTTTTGTTTCTTCTTTCACAACATGACAAATGTGGAAATATGTTCCCATGATTGCATATACATGACTTACATCAGATTATTTGCCATCTTGGGGAGGGGGAGAAGTAAAGAAAGGAATAAAAATATGAAACTCAAAATCTTTTGAAAAGTAAATGTTGAAAATTATCTTCACATGAAATTGGAAAAAAAAGTTTTATTTTTATTATTTTTTACTGTATTTTTTATTGAAGCTTTTTATTTGTATAACATATGTATGGGTAGTTCCTCAGCATTGATCTTTACAAAGCTTTCCATTACAAATTTTACCCCCAGTCCCTTCCCCTCCCCTAGATGGCAGGAAGTCCACCACATGTTAATAATGTTGAAATACTTGACAAATTGTGCAAGAAAAATCCTATCTACAAGAAAAAAAAGAAAATCAGAGAAAGGAAACACAATGCAAGCAAACTTCAATAGAGAGCATGAAGATGTTATGTTGTGGTCCATATTTCATATCCCTCTCTCTGGGTGTATATGGTTTTCTTCAGTGAACAATTGGAACTGGTTTGAGACAATTCTTTGCTGCAGAGAGCCATGTCCATCAGAATTGATCATCATGTAATATTGTTGTTGCTGTGTATAATGATCTCCTGGTTCTGCTCGTTTCACTCAGCATCAGTTCATGCAAGTCTCTCCAGGCCTCTCTGAAATCGTCCTGCTGGTCGTTTCTTCAGGAGCAATAATATTCCATAACATTCATATGCCATAATTTATTCAGGCACTCTCCAATTGATGGGCATCCATTCAGTTTCCAGTTTCTAGCCACTACAAAAAGGGCTGCCACAAACATTCTTGCACATGTGGGTCCCTTTCCCTCCTCTAAGATCTCTTTGGGATATAGGCCCAATAGAAACACTGCTGAGTCAAAGGGTATGCACAGTTTGATAACTTTTTGAGCATAGCTCCAAATTACTCTCCAGAATGGCTGGGTCCATTCACAGTTCCACCAACAATGTATCAGTGTCCCAGCTTTCCCACATCCCCTCCAGCATTCATCGTTATCTTTTCCTGTCATTTTAGCCAATCTGACAGGTGTGTAGTGGTATCTCAGAGTTGTCTTAATTTGCATTTCTCTGATCAATAGTGATTTGGAGCAACTTTTCATATGACTAGAGATGGTTTTAATTTCATCATCTGAAAATTGTCTGGTCATATCCCTTGACCACTTATCTATTGAAGAGTGGCTTGAATTCTTGTATATATGAGACAATTCTCTATATATTTTAGAAATGAGACCTTTATCAGAAGCATTAAATTTAAAGATGATTTCCCAATTTGATGCTTCCCTCCTAATATTGTCTGCATTAGTTTTATTTGTACGGAAACAAAAAGTTTTATTTTAAAAAAAGAAATGCCTGCAGCAGGTGTTTAACTCATTTCTTAATTATTCTAATTTTAATACTTCATATATTAACTGCACTCCACTGATAGGTAGGTAACAGGCATTTGTTAATACTCACTGTATATTAAATACTGGGAAATCAAGTATAAGCAAAACAAAGAACATATTTTAGGTTATATGAATCTCATCATGACTTGGTGCTAAACACGATTATCTCAGCCTTTTACTTGACCCAACTTTGGAAAAACAAAACTACTTCTCTTCACCACTCTCTTGGCTCCTCCTCTCAGATGTGACTCCAGCCACTTCCTTATTTCACCACTAAGAGGTTATTCAGTCATGGAAGACAATAGGAAGGGAAACATTAATGGTCCAGCTTTCAAAACTAGTCAGTTGATGTCATTCCCCTTAGTCAAATTTTAGAATTAGTTATTGCTTAGAGCAGGAGTTCTTAAGTGTTATGGACTCCTTTGGTAGCCTGAAAAAGTCTATGGATTTCTTCTTAAGTTTTTTTGTAAATAATCTAAGGAAAAATAAATTTCATTAGAAGTTTGTAGAAATTAATATTTTTTTTCCTCATGCAAATTTATACATCTCCTAAAATCTATTCATAGAACCATTGGGGATTCATAGATCTCAGATTAGTATTCTTATCCCAAAGAATTCTAAGAAAAAGTTCTTCCTCTTCATTGTGAAAGTATAAAGAAAAAAAATCAATAATTCTTTTTCTATAGTTTTGAGCCCCCTGCTAGAAAACTGCTCTGTCAAAACATACCAGAGATGTAATATCTCTTTCTCTGCCCCATTTCATTGTTATTTTTCTTTCCCTATTTTCTCTCCCTATCTCCTGTTGCATTTCTCTGCTACATTTGTGCAATAATACATATAGGTTAGCAATACAAATGACTAAATGAATTTATAAAAATAACTAGATGAAAAGAAAAGTAAACATAAAGATAAACTTTTTTAAAATGTGCAATTTTGGGAAAACATACAAGATACTCTTAAGAGAGAGGGCAGGAAAAATCAAAAGGGAATGAAGTCACTTGTCCCAGTCTCAGCATAACTAATGTTCTAGCAAGGCAGATTCTGATCCATGTTCCTCTGCCTGCCTTCATCACATAATACTTATGCAGGAGTCCTAACATCTGTTCCCCATCATAATGACTTCTACTCTTGGTTCCTCAACTCCTCTTTTTACAAATTTAACAGCAGCCAGAATTGGAAAAAGAGGAGTTGAGGAACCAAGAGTTCCTACTCTCCCATCCATGCATTTGCCCAGGTGTAAAGTCTCCTTCCCAAAATACCATTTTCTCAATGGCTTGAAATAAAAGGGATGTAAATGTAAGGATTAAAATTTTCCCACCTACAATAAGAGTCTCAGGCAGAGCTCTGATCCAATGGTACTTTATTGAAGGGTCTATGGTCTGCTCTGATGAAGTGGTCTTCAAATCTTTCTCATGATCTGAGATGCTCCCTCCTTCCAAGACCATAATTTTATAGGATTAGATATCTAGACATTCAGAAATTAAGAATAATTCCATCAATTGACATATGACATGTAAGCAAAAATGCTATGTCAGCAGGGTGATGAGTTGGACGAAGCAAGGAAAATCTCCACTGACTAGTTGGTCACTAGGTGGTCATAAGATGGTTACCTGCTCATGTTATGTAAGAGAGAATGTACTGGAGATACAAAAATAAATTGGAAGACTTTCCATGTAGTTGAGTCACTTCCATCACACGGTTTGGTCACCATGACAAGGAACTACAAGAATGGAGGCGCTCTGGTTGCAAATGAACTTACAATCTGCAGCTCACAGCTCTGGTCTGCAATATGCAGAACTTATAATCAGTACCCCTATGGAGTCACATCAAATTGATACTGATTGGAATAGAGTAGGGGTCCAAATGAATTATTTCTCACACTAACTTGTCAAAGTCTGGTCCCTGTCAGGCATAAGGTCAGTTCCTCAGAAATGCCAAGGAACGAAACCTAATGGTGACCTTTTTGGTCATGATAACCCAGAAAAAAAATGTGATTACCCACAGTTCTGTGCAGTCCTCTTTTGCTTCTATAGTGATGGTGGCAGTGGTAGACAGGGGACCAAAGAATTCTAAGAAACTCACCATTTTTAGAATAGTTTTAAATAGTAACTTAGCTGTTGGCACTCTAAATGTGAAGTTCTTACTTAGTGATCCATTAGGAAATATTACAGGAAGAACTGGATTCTATTTTTTATTCTAGTTATAAATTACCCCCCTCCAAAAAAAAGAAAGAAGTTGACACAATAGGAAGTTGCAGTTAAATTGAAAGATGCTTCATAGATTCTCCTTGGAGAAGCAAATAAAAGAATTGCATGATCTAATGTTATTTTTATGAAATATTTAAAGACAACAAAAACATCATGTTGTAGGATACTTGGTGATCCTATATTGAAATGTTCGTGATAAGAATTTGCAAGAATATCATATAAAGTAATTGTGTGTTAAACAGATATCTATTGAAGAATGTGAGGAAGTAGAGAAATTCTGTGAATAATTTAATTTTAAAAATTCTTCAGATTACATCAGTTTGTGTTTTTTCTCATGGTCTTCAATGCAAAAGTGAGCATAAAAATATGTTGGCAAATATACTTTATAAGTAAGAAACAAGAGAGACAAAAGCCTTGTAAATTATATGAAAGTAAACAGATATCGATATACATAAGAAATACATGTGTATACATATGTGCATGTATGTATTTCATGAATAGTTTTTTTTAAATGGCAATAGTAAGCACAGCAAGCCTCATAAAACATAACATGTTAATTTTTTAACATGGAAGAATACTACTGTTTTCTTATATGACAGTTATTATTGTACAATCAAATCACATCAACCAAAGTAGAATAAAGAATAAAAATGTGTATATTTACCTTGAAACATAAACTCTAGACAGACCTACTTAAATAAGCAGTAAAAGCCCCTCAACAGAGGAGAAAATAGATAGAAAAATACATACCAACAGTGGTTATTCTTACTTTCTAAGAAGTTTAATCAATATAAACCAATCATCATGATAAGGAGAGGCAGGTAGTTGTTATAGTGGAGAGAGCCATGGATTTGGTGTCAGGAAGATTGGAGTTCAAATCCTCCCTTGGATACTTGGTAGTTGGATTAGTCACTTTACCTTTGATTGCCTCTCTTTCCTCAACTGTAAAATGGAGATAAAAATAGCAAGTATCTTTCACAGTTGTTGATTATCAAATAGTATTTGTAAATGTGCTTAGTACAGAGCCTGTAACTAGTAGATACTAAATAAATACTTATCCCCCTTCCTTTCTCTTCTCAACTTGACTTTAAATCAATAAAAGCTAATTTTAGGCTCTGATCTTTGACAGTTTCAGAATCATCCAACTATCCTCTCATGCAGATCAGGGCTTCTAAACTTTTTCCACTTGTAACCTCTTTTTGCCTGAGAAATTTTTACGTGACCCCAAAGTACTTAGGTATATAAAATAGGCATATAAGTCAAACATTAATTGAAAATAAATCATAATTTTGTGATTCCCAAATTCAGTTGCATGACTCCATAATATGTTGTGGCCAAAAGTTTAAGAAGTTTTAATATGGATTATAGCTCTCTAACTTGTCTGCAAGATTACTTTCAACCCTGCAGCTTCACCATTTACAGATCATAGAATGCAAATGTATTAAGGGACCTACCTTAATGTCTATTTCATTTAACCCTTACATAAAAGGAATCCTCACTATAATATACTTGAAGCACAATGTGGACAGAAGTTAGATCTACCAACCTCTATTTGAAGACTTCCAAAAGTCACTTGCAATTTTGGATAAAATAAAGCTTTTTTCTGACATACATTTTCAGTATTTTCTTTTCTAGGAAACACAAAATTCCCCTGACTTATTAGTCTAGTGACTCACTCAAATTAAAAGGGGGGGAGAAATGTTGTTAATCTTCCATATTCTATTCTTGGGAAATCTATGCTACTATTACCACTACCTTTCCTTGATATTTCCTAACGATCCTCTTAATGTCTTCTAGAAAGCAACAACATTGTACAATGGTCAACTGAATAATTTAGCTATTCTCAATAATATGATATGACAATTCTGAAGGATATATGATGAAGAATGCTATCCATCTCTAGGAGAAAGAACAAATAGAGTGTGAATTCAGATCAAATTATTTTTTAACTTATTTTTCATATGTGTATGTTTTGGAGGATTTTTTTGGGGGGATGATCTTTTTTGCAATAGGACTAATATAGAAATATCTTTGCATGATTGTAAATAGCATAATCTATAGCAAAATGCTTTCTTGTGGAGGGAAAAAATAAAAAAGAAAAGAATTGAGAAATTATAAAAACAAAAATTATTTTTAAAAAATTTTAGAAATTCTTTTTAGATGAAATTGATAAATTATAATTGTCATTGCAATTTAATTGAGAAAAAAATAAAATAAAAACATCCTTTTGAAAAGGAAGAAAAAAATAATGACTTTTAGAATGGTGTTGGGAATGAAAAATCAAATTTTCTAGCCCACAGTTGACAACATTTGTTTCTTTCCTTTTGGAACATTTACCTTTCTCTAGCACTGTGGAAATTGCTCTGATGGATTCCCTATAACCTCTTAAAAATCACCAACAATCCTTTCAGGCAAAGCAATTTTTTCTCTGAAGATTTTTCCCCTTTGATTTGATACTTTCAAGTCCTAATTGTGAGTTTGGATGTTAGTACTTTTGGGGGGATGACTTTGTCCTTAGATGCCTTTCCTCTGCTTGGAGCTGTGGGATTTAGAGAAGATGGCAATTTCACAGCCTGGTGTGCTCCTGCATTCTAACATTTAAACTCTGACGTGTGCATCAGAATGATCCAAAATGTCACTTATTTGACAATCCATCTTGACATACCCTGGTATTTGCAAACTCAATGTTCCTCTTTTATCAGAATTATAATGAGACTTGGAAAAAAAAAGAGATCCAATATCCAAGATACTTCTGAGCAGTCTCTGGCTAAGACAAGATAGCTCTCAGCTAGATCATACTGAACCTGATCAGCAATCTGCCAGAATGAGTTCTAGCACCCGTTGACAGCACCTCTGGTCTGGGTTGAGAACTACAGGTCATAGCACTAGGTTATGTCCTAAGATTTTAAGCAAAGCCATGGCAAAAATAATGGTTTCTTTATGATTGTGAGAGAACCTGGAGACAACCTCACAAGGGCATTGTTGTGGGTCTGATGACATATGACCTTTTTTTGGAAGGAAAATTTAAAAATTCTTTTTAATCAAGTAAGCTCTTAAGCTCTCTTGAAGTATCAGATTTAATGATTCTATCTCTGAGTTTGTCATTCTCTGTCTCTGTCTCTTTCTGTGTCTCTCTGTATATCTCTCTCTATCTCTCTCCTGTCTCTGTTTCTGTCTCTCTCCTCTCCGTCTCTCTGTCTCTGTGGATGGGTGTGTGTCTATGCCTTCCTTCTCTGTGTGTCTCTCTCTCTTTCTGTGAGATCACCAAGATTGAGAGTGTAGGAATATTCTCAAGACCAAGAAGGACATTTCACTAGTCTGATGCTTGGCAGGTACCAGGGATGAATAGGAAGGGGGCTTTTACCTCTTACAGAGAAGTCTCAGGTGAATTTCTCAATGCAGGATCAATTAGGTAGGCTGGCAGCCAAATCAGATCAAGAACAATGATAATAATAATAACATTAGCAGAATTGCTGGAGACCTGGTCACAGAATCAAGAAGATCTGGATTCATGTCCCAACCCTCTGACTATGTCCCTTGGCAATTCCCTGACACTAAGCTACAGGGACTATATTGATTTGTATTGTGACTTTTCTCACCAGGATTTCCCTAAATAATTATCATCATCACGATACCACCACTTCACATTTATAAAATTAGGCAGTATTACAGTAGAAAAATAAAAATGCAATGAAAATTAATATTTGGATTTGAATTTATGTGTTTCAGTATATGTGGACTTAAGCAGATTCAAATGATACCTCTCTCATTTAATAACAGTGTGACCTGGAGCAATACATTTAACTGCTCTGAGCTCCATGTTCTTCTGTAAAATTAGGGTGCTGAGTGAGATGGCCTCAAAGGTACCCAGCATAACATATACTTTCTGATTCACTCCCTCAAGGCAAGAGGGGACTACATTTTCCTTCTGGGTTGGGGTACACTAACCAGCCTTTCCCCTAAAACCATGATCAGTCCCTCACTGGCTATGTTCCTTATCCACCAGTATTAGGGGCCAAAGCCAAGCATTTCTAATTCCATGTATTTTCTTAATATCAAGTAACTTTTTCATGAGAATATTTACCTCAAAGATCTAATAAACTGGAGCTGATTTTTTTAAATGAGTGTTAAACTTTCTAAACATGGAACTGGAAAAAAAATCTAATTTTCCCAAAAAAGTATATAGCAAGAACAAATCTACAAACATTTTCTTCAATACATTGTAGCATACTCTCCCCTATTCTCCGGTGGAGTATGTCGAAAACTTAGCTCATTTTCAAATAGTTCATGCCCAGACATGGAATTATTGCTGGATAAATTCTTCTGCTGATCTGGAGTCTCAAAAGATGCTCCCTAAGATCACTCCTTGCTCCCCAGAGCATCAATGGTGTGCTGGCTAAAAAACCTAGCCTGGATGCTGATTCTTGAATTCTGTGACTTGCTCACCCAATCTTTGAAAATGTCCAATGTTGTAGACTTCCCTTCCTTTTTCAGCCACTATGAGCAAAGGAATCACCAGGATTCCTTGCAAATGAATGAGACAAAGAGATAGTAGGTGAACTGAACAGTAGCTGAATCATGAATGTTTTTACAATGAAAGGAATATATATGTGTAATATGCTATATTATATATAATATATATATTTCCAGAGTACAAAGAGTATTAGAACCTTTTACAACTGTTCCATGTTAGTTTAAGCAGACCCTAGACATTTATGTATAATTCAACAATGAGTAAAATCATAAGATTCACAGATTTATCACTAGAATGGCTGCTAGAGATGATCTAGCTCATTTTACAGATGAGGAAAGTGAGAAAAGTATCTTGCCCAAAGTCACAGAAGTAGGTAGTGAATAACACAGCTAAAATTCAAAACCCTAAACCTTTGACTTCAAAGTTATCATTTTTCCTAATGTACCAGTGTTAGCTCCAGGCTATAGAAAGGAAAATATTAGGGTTGACAGAATTTCTTCCATGACAAGTCCCTACCTTTTATGACCTCATTAATCATACTACTGTCTTGCTATCTAGATGACTCCCCTTTTCCCCTGGAGGAGGAACCATCAAGTCTAATCCAAGTGCATTATTACCCCACAAATAAGTTATTCTCGTGTCTTCCATACCTTTGCTTATGCTTATACACTAAACAAAGCCTGCCATCATTCAATGCCCAGAAGTTCACACCTCCTCCTTAATGAAGCTTTAGAGAAGTAATATATAATGGATAGAACATTGCAGGTGGAATAAGAAAAATTTAAATTGGAATCTTACACACTAGTTGTGTGTTTGTGTGAACTCGGGAAAGTCCCTTAACCTTTATCTGCCTCTGTTTCTTCAGCTGTAAGCTGTAACTAATAATACACTATCTTTTACCTTAAAGGATAATTCTGATTCTGTAAAACACTTCACAAATCCTAGAAAGCTATTAAAAAAACACTGGTCTATCTCTATGTTTTAGACCTGACTTTGTCACAATGATCCCATTATAATATTGACTCTCTGATTCCCTCCCTCAAAGTTGCATCTCCCTTCAGAGTCTGGGGTACCCTGAGGAGCTTACAGCATTCTTTTTTCTAGTGCCATTATCAAGCTCTCACTGGCTGTATTTCCCCTTGCCAGTGTTAGCAGCCAAAGGCAAGCACTTCCAATTCCATTTATCCATTCAGTATTGGGTAACTTTTACATTGGAATATGTACTTCAAAGATTTAGAGATTTAAACTTACTGCAACTAATCTTGTAACCTTGGGAATTTCTAGACCTCAGTTTCCTTAACTGTAAGATAAAAGGAGTTAAATTAAAAACCTTTAACATTCTCTGAGTCTGTACCAAAGCAAACCTCATTTTCCCCCCAAGGGATTGTGGACACCATTTAGTAGTGGTAAATATCAATTCCTAACCATCTTTTTCTAATCCTTTGCTCTCGGAGACAGGTGTAGTGGTAGATTATTGTTTCAATTTATTAAAAAATTTCCAGCATTTCTGAAACATTTGATATTTTGCTATGTATTTCAATGAATGAATAGAATTTATTTACTATGAGCCCTCCTCTAGATGGGCAGGATGCTGGGCATATAAATACAAAACCAAGACAAGTCTTGCCATCAGTTTACAAATGAGCAGACAATTTCAGGATTTGCCTGTAGCTGAACAACTAGTAAGTGATAGCATCTGGAGTTGATCATTTTAACATCCAAAATGATATGTTGTTTTTATTTCCTGCTTTGCCATGCTTCCATTACCTTATAGTGAAGTGGGGAGAGAACTCAATTAGGATAATACACTCAAATGTGTAAGCCTCAGTTTCCTTATTTGTAAAAAAGAGAGGGAGGGAAATACTAGATGATTTCCAAGGTCCCTTCCAACTCTAAGTCTGTGACCTCCTTCCTGGGAGACTACAGGTGAGAATAAAAAACAGGTGAAAATGATGAGACATTGCTGGCCTTGGGGCAGGAATTTAAAGGAATAGCCATGGAGGTCATGTGCTTTGAGCACAGAGGGCCCTGAAGAAATTGAGAGCTTGAGGAGAGAGGAGCAGGTCTGAAACAGTTGTTATGGGAAACAAGACAGAGAATCAATAAGGGAAGAATAAAAGGATTGCTGAACAGCACTAAGGGCCCAACTGAGGTTAGGGAGTTTAAAACTGAATATAATGGTCAGAGAGTGGAATTTTGAGGCTTTTCACAGCAACCCTCCACAGCTCAATGGTCAGGAGCAGACATAGCAGTTGGTGGGGGTTAACCACAGGTAAAGAATGACATGGCGGGAGGAGATGGAGGAGGGCAGAGCAATGAGGGACTTCAGTCTGGTGGCAATCCAATCAATGGTGGACCTAGCCAGGAGACTAAGATGAGGGGACTGAGGAAGTGATGGGAGCTAGAATAAAAGGCATGGCCTGGGGTGGTTAGGATGCCTCCTGAGACTGGAGCTCTTCTTGAAATAGTTTAGTTGGGGAAGAATGATAGGAGATTGTCAAAAAAAAAAAAAAGGTACATTTTGGTTTTAAAAAAGGCATGGGTAAAAGTAAGTGCTGAGATGTTCTTCATAACACATTTGCCTAATATATAATAAAATAATATAAAACATTTGTCAAATATATATAAAATAATATATATAAATAAAATAATATATTAAAAATAATATAATAAAACTTTTGTCTAATAAGACAAACATGTTGGGGCAGATACATGGTACCATGGAGCACTACTCCTGGAGTCAAGAAGACCTGAGTTCAGATCCAGCCTGAGACACTTAACAGTTATAAATTGTGTGAACCTGGGCAAGTCACTTATCCCCAACTGCCAAAAAACAAAACAAAAACCCAGCCACAACAATAAGATAAACATAGAGGTTTGAAGCAACTTAGAAACTGCCATAGTGTGGGGGGATTTGCATGGGATATCAGGCAAGAATTTAGGAAAACTTGAATTCTAATTCCACTCTAGATGCTTTCTACCTCTGTAATCCTGGGCAAGTCAATTCACCTCTGTCTGTTTTATTTTTCTCAATTGTAAAACGGGACCATTGAATGGGGTGACCTAGTAGGTCCTTTCTAGTTCTAAATCTATATTGTTAAATAAACTATTTACTCCCTTAGGATCCCTTAGGATATCAGTTTCCTCATCTGTAAAATAAACAGATTTGACTGGATGACCCTGAAGAAGTACAAGTGTGCTAGAGTTACTTCTGTCATGTCAAGAGAGCCAATGACTTAATCGGAGTGTGAGGATTTACACCCTGAAATAGGCTCTCTACAAATCAGGACTTGATTTATTGTTTTATTGATTGTCTGGGTTTAGGGAAGTGATGGAAAAAATGCTAATGATGTAGATTAAACTTAAAAGTGCAAACAGTTATTTTTTTTTTCCAGAGAGTCATTTGTTAAACATTTACCACCACACCACTGCCTCTAAGGTCCCATTCAAGCTCTAAATCTATGAGCCCCTAAGGTCAGTGGTAGGACTACCGGCATAAACAATGAAGTTCTAAAGGAAGTTAGCAGGAGATGGGGGTGCAGAGAAAAGGAAGACTGAACTAAATTGAGGAACTGAGGAGAGTGATCAAGGAAGCAAGAAATGGCAGCAACAAGGTGAGCAAATTGAGAGATGCACACCAATTGTTAGAGCTTCAAAGCAGAAGTGATTGGGGATGGGTACCAGCCGAATAAGTCTGATAGTGGTAGAGGGAGCAAAGAGAATCCAGGCTCTGGGTTTTAGACCTGCAAATTAAGGAGAATTAAAGTGAGGGATTTTCACAGCTCAATGTTTTTCTTTGTATGTCACTTTCTTCACTGTAAAGTGAGAGGGATAACCTGGTCTTGAAGGTCACTTCTAGTTAGGAAACTGGATCAACAGACATTTATTAAGCACTCACTACAGCACAGAGTTTGTGAATACAGAAAAAAGTAAAAATACTGATCCCCACTCAAGGAACTCACCTCCTAATAGGAAAGCATGTAAACAACTGTGCCCATAGAGCCAATGTTTTCTGGCTGTCTCCTGGATCTTCTTTTGTTTGCTGATTATTTCATTTGTGTGAGTCTGGGATTTCCCTCTTCATCTAATAAAGTAAATTAAACTTAAAAGTGCAATTTTTCCCCCAAAGAGTCCAAGTTCCCCTGGCTTTTCTTTTCTCCACCCTTTACAGGAAACCTTTCCCAATACCATTTAATTTATCTAGTATCCTCCCTCTGTTCATTTCCCCCTATCCCTTACTTTTCCTATAAAGATATTTTTTTCTACATGATTGTGTGTTGTCTCCCCATTCAATTGTGACTCTCTCAAGGCCAGAGTCTGCCTTTTGCCTTTCTCTGTGTCAGTGCCTAGCAATTCCTGGCACACAGAAGGCACTTAATAAATGCATATTTACTCACAAATGGGAGGTAATCACAAAGCTAAGGCACTAGAAGAAATGTAAAAAGGCTTCCAGGAAAAGGTAGAATTGGGGCTAAGTCTTGATAAAGAAAGTCAGGGAAGACAGTAGGTAGAGGTGAGAAGGATTCTAGAATTGGAAAACAGCCAATGAAGAAGCAAAGAATCAGGATGTGGTTTGCTTGAGTGTACCTCCTTGTGTCAGCATACATATTGCTTCCTCCAAGTAGAATGAATCCCTTTAAGGACAGAGACTTTTCTTTATTGTCTTTGTATTTCCAGCATTTATCCTAAGTGCTGAGTGTACAGTAGGTAGTTACTAAATGAATATTGCATTGAATTTTATTGAAATCCAACTCTGACATCCTTTGATTTTTGTTACTTCCTGAACTCAAAAAAAAAAAGATTCTCTTGTGTCCAGGTAACTTCAGCATAATTAAATACTCTCTGTTGTAACTCATTTTGGATGCTCTGAGTAGAGATTTTCAGCACCAGACCAGTGGACATCCTATGATGAGCTCTGTATCTTTCAGGACCCAGAGATGGGTGACAGTTCCATACACGCTTCAGCAGAATGAACATGGGGAAGGTGAACACTGGTAAATTTGGCCAAAATGCCAGAAACAGTTATGGGGGAGAGCCACACAAGCCCCCAGCCTCACCCCCCATCCCTGGAGCTCCTGTGAACAAACCAGATCGGCTACAGCTCCTGGAACATGCTGTTGCATCAGCTCCAAACATATTCCAATTGAAAATTCAACTACATAACCCTCCCTGAACTGTTTATCTTATGTACTTATTTAACTAACATTCAAACTGACAAGGTTCCTATTTCTGCACTTTCTTTTTCCGCTTTAATGTATGCCTGATCAGATGAAGCTCAGATACTTCCCAACTTTGCATGTTTTTGATTCTACACATAAACTGAAGGGCAGAATTCTAGGCTGTGTCCTCAGTCATTCAATTTTTTCAATAGCTTTGAACACGACTTCAAACCCTGCAAAAAACACAACCCAAATACAGACTTGCTTTCCTGTCTGTACAAATACGTAAAAGGAGTAGGTCTGTCAGCTCTCGATGGCTGCTAGCCTAATTGAAGGTTGAACTACATCCCAAAGACGAAGCCAGCGAAGGCTCCCGCGCTGAGGTTTCCAGAGAAAATATTGGGAAAGATGGAGAGGGAATTGTGGGATTGTAGTGGGCACAGACCAAGAGGGTCATACCTACTTCTCCTTCCTTGGGTTAGCTCCTTGATTCACTCATTTAGCCAGGATGAACATCTTTGATTGTTTGTGAGTTGTTTTCTTTGTGTGAGTCTGGTATTTCTAACCAGAATGGGGATAATAATAGCATCTACCTTCCACAGGTGTTGTGAGGCTCAAAGGAAATAAAATTCATAAACTCAAAGTGTTATATAAATGTTATTTATTATCGTTGATGAGTTAAGTCCCAATTCTACTTCACTAATGGTAAAATTGAGCACTTCCTACATTTAGAATCAGATGATGTCACATTTCTGACTTTAACATGCACTACATGAGTAACCTAGAGGTACTTCACTTCCCCAGGCCTCAGTTTCCTCATCTGGAAAATAAGGGTTTGGGACCAGATGATCTCTTAAGATCCCTATGAACTCTAGAATGATGCTCCCTGTGATCCAATTATAGATCTAAAGCTGTCAAAGCTTTCAAAGGCTATCTGTAGTCCAACCTTCCCATTTCACAGATTGGTAAACTGAGGCCCAGTAAGATAAAAGGATCTGACAAAGATCACACATAGGGCACACATTAAACATGAACCCATAATATCTTACTCCAAAACCAAGCATCTTTTCATTCTGACATGCTGCAAGATCCCTGTGATCCCTAAATCTACTACCTACTAAAGAGAAATGATCTCCAAGGTTTATAAATTTTCAGAACTTTTAAAATCCTTAGAATATGTACTCACCCGACTCTCTACTTAAGGTGGCCCTGAGCCATGTTGCATTCCTCTCAGAAATTCCTCTTCCAGTCCCCCCAAATTTCTTCATTCTGAAGCCTCTCCACACAATGGCCACGGTTCCCTCCCTCTGATTCCTCCTCAAACTCCCACTGCAGGTGGGTGCCAGCCTATCTCTCTGCTCTCCAGGCTGCATTCTGAACCTCCTCACCTGTGCCCCAGTGCTAGTTATCTTTGCTTCCCATCATACCTTTCATTTTCCTTTCATGATGTCTTCTTCCATTCAAGTGTAAACTCCTTGAGGGCAGGAACTATGTTCATAATTGAATTTCTATTCCCAATGCTTAGGCAGTGCACACAGTAAGTACTTAATAAATGCTTGTTGACTGGCAGTCCACATTTTCATCTCATCCATCATCCTCCCCATTACAAGTGCACAAAGTTGCACACAAATACCAGTTTGTAGTTTCAGTAGCTCATAGTCTACAAAAAAGAATAAAACAATGAGCACAGACGCATCGTTTACCAAGAAAACCCCTGCTCCTAAAGCCCATTCTTCCTCCACCCTTCCTAGCCTCATCTGCTGCAATTCTACATTCTAGTCACTCTCTTGGATATTCTTTCTCCTGCTGGGCTACTTGGGAAATATTGTGATAAGTGTGATAACAGCTTGTTTCCATGGCATTTCACCAAAACAAAGAGACACAGTCACCAAGGACAACACACAATGTAGCCACATTGGAATGGGACTAGCCACTACAGCCAGTGGTTCTCCTGACCCATCTACCACCAGGCCATCTAAAAAAAGACCTATTTCTTGGAAGTGGCACATACAGGATGGCAGCTGATTGAAGCTGAGCCCCAACACCAAGAAGCCTATTGCACACACCTTAGTGAGCCACAGCCAATCAATAGCAGGAAAAGAATGGATGATCCAAGGCTGCCAACATATTGTCTTGGACCCACAAACCTTTCTTCCTTTTCAGTGCACCCTGACTTTTTAATAAAATAGCTTCAGCCATGAAGTCACAGGGTGATATTGGCTAATTCAAAAATCTCTCTGAACCTCATTTTCCTTGCATGTAAATTGAAAATATTTGAAAGGTAATCTTCAAGTTCTCTTCCAGCTCTAAAATTCATATTTATAGCGAGGATGATAATTCTTACAGTGCCTATAATTGCTGAGTTGTTGTGAGAGTCAAATTAGATTTTATGAGTTTTTAATATGCATATACATGTGTATATATAGGTTTGATACATACATAAACCTACGTGGCTATAGCACACATGAATGTGTATGTGTGTATGTGTTTATACATATGTGTATATTGAACCCAGAACTAATTAGAGCCAGATCTATCAACTTATACATAAACATAGATGTAAATATATATATATATATATATACTATGTGTATATATATATATACTATATAGTATACATATATAGTATGTATGTATATATATATATATAAATAAATAAAATATGTGTGTGGAGAGAGAAGACAGACAGAGAAAGAGACAGAGACAGAGAGACCATTAGAGAGCATACTACTATTAGGGAAGGAGAAAGGGGACTGAACCTGTTATTCTATTAATATACAGAACTTTCAGTACAAAAACTGCCTCTACCAATGCAAATTAGCACCTGCTCCGAAATTTATAGTATTAGAGTGTTACCAATAACATTTTCCATACAGTTCTATGCAAGTATCAATTATTTGTATGGCCCCAAAAAGAAGTGTGAGCTGGAAGGAAAAGAATTGTAAAGGCATTCAGGAATCAATTTTACAGGTACTTTAAAAACTGAAGAATCCAAAAGAATGGAAAAGATTATGGATGGTATTATTGTACCCAGAAAGAAAAACTGAGAAGATAAAAACTCCCGGCCCATATGCCTTTCTCAATTTTGTAAAATCTCTATGAAAATGACTTATTGATGCATCAAAGATATCTTAACGATGGATAAAATCATATATAGGATAAATATATGTATATATGTATGCATAAACATGCACATATGCACACACTTATGTGTGTCTATGTATATGTGTGTATGTATATAATGTATATATGTATGTATAGATTCAAAGTTTTACATAAATCTTAGGCATCCTCATGCATCTTGGAGGAGAGCAAATCCAACTCTCCCTTATTTCCATATAAGAAAGATGATGTCCCCAAAAGTTAAATGATTTGCCCAGAATAAAAAAGGCAGGTCACCAACCCATTCTCCTTCCTCAGCTAATGAAGGTCTGAGTCAGGATTCCAATCCAGGTCTTTGTGATCCCAGCCCAAGACTGTATCTATTCTGCTATCCCTTGCCTAATAGAGACAAAGCCAAGTATTCAGATAAGTCTCTATAGTAGGCCCATTTTCACCAATATTGAGATTTTTAGAGAATATACAACATCAGATTTGCCTTGTATTGATGACAAAAAATGTAGTTTAATGATGACAAAAATGCAGTTTAAAATTGAGACAAAAATTGAGTTTAAATTCTTACCTCCAATTTCTCACCTTGTTAAGTAGAGTAGACGACTTCCAGAGATTAGGGTCTCCCCATTAGCACTATTCATTTCAGTGGATGGGTAAGGACATATTGGGTATGGAAATATCAATATTCCTCTTGGGTACAAGTGGGAGAGATGTTGCCACTTTATTTTATGGGATTGGCCACTTTACTGAGAGGATTGTCTTCTTCAAATGGACCTTAAGAAGGTAAGAGAAACCTTTTGTCTCTCACTTCCTTCAACCATGTCAGTTTGAGATTTCCTACAAAGGTAACCTTCTCAACTCCAACAGCATAATGACTTCTCCTATGGCACATTGAAAGCAGAGGGCTCCATTCTGTAAGCTTAGTTTGGGATCTCTGACTGCATCTCGTACTTTGAGTTTTTTGGCCTGGTCACGGGTAACTAAATAATGAACCAGAGATGGAGATTCCCTGACTTGGAGGCTGCCTTTTTAAGGTTAGGAGATTGGAAAATCCTGGAAAATTTCCTCAGACAGACTTGACAAATGACTACCTGGAGGAAATTTTTTTGGATAATACCAAACCAAGATGAAATCTAATAATCTACATCATATCTTCAGGTAAGTATCATCTATTTGGGAGAGCATAATTGTATCATCAAGAAGAATGTAATGGTAGCTTTTTGCTCCCAGGACAAAAAAAAAAAACAACCAAAGGAAAAAAAAACTATACCTAAGTCAAACAGCATGAAGAAAACCCCAAATCCCTCTGATTCCAAATCCAATATCCTTTCCACTATACCAAACATTTCAATCAGGCATACTAAATCTAATGATGTTTTTTGACTGGTGAGGAAAGGGAAGAACATTCCCCTAGTGGGAGAGGAAGTTTGAGAAGAAGAGGCACAGATGAGCTATATAGAGATAAAAAGAAGAATAAAAGAAAAATATAAAAGAAAGAAAAAAGAAAGTACTAGTATTTGGGGAAATGATATAATCAGTAGTCAACATTTATTAAGCACTTAATTTATTAAGCTCTTTATCCACAATACCATATGCCCTATTTCTATGGACAACTTTAATAATCAGCTTTTTCTTATACCAAACCTAATTTTGTCTCAGGAACTTCTATGCTTTGTTCCTGATTCTTGGAGATCTTTTAAGTTGCTCTTTTGCTCCATTGAATTTAAACTCAATTTTTGTTTGCAATTTTTGTCTCAATTTTAAACTACATTTTTGTCAACAATACAATACAAATCTGATAAAGTCTTATATTATCTAAAAATCTCAAAATTGGTGAAGATGTGGCCTGCTATAAAGACTCATCTGTATGCTTGACTCTTTCTCTATTAGGCCAGGGATAGCATAGTAGATAGTCTTGGACTATTAATGATCATTTATTAAGAAATCCAGGCTCTCTGTTAAACACTAAGGGTATATAGACAGAAAGACAGGGCAGTCCCTGCCCTGAAGGAGCTCACAGCTTAATGAGGAGAAAAGAAGGCAAACAATTATTATCGCCACCTATCTAAGTGATTATCAGTATAGTATGGATAAGGAAATAGTCATATCACTAATTGGGAAAGTATAAATTCATTTATGAATTTTCTCTAACTTACAATGAGAAAATGCACATTTTTATAAATCTGAGGTTTTTATCAGCAAGCATCATATGTAATGGTGATAAACTGGAATCATTCCCAATAAGATCAGGGGTGAAACAAGATTGCCCACTATCACCATTACTATTCGATATTGTATTAGAAATGTTAGCTTTGGCAATAAGACAAGAAAAAGCGATTAAAGGAATTATCATTCTTTGCAGATGATATGATGGCATATCTAAAGAATCAATTAAAACTACCAAAAACAATTCACAACTTTAGCAAAGTTGCAGGATACAAAATAAATCCATAGAACTCATCAGCATTTTTATATATTACCAACTAAGCCCAACAGCAAGAGATACAAAGAGAAATTCTATTAAAAATAACTGTAGATAATATAAAATATTTGGGAGTTTACCTGCCAAGGCAAAATCAGAAACTATATGAACACAACTACAAAACACTTTCCACACAAATAAAGTCAGATCTAATCAACTGGAAAATTATCAAGTGCTAATGAGTAAGCCAACTGAATATAATAAAAATGGCAATACTACCTAAATTAATCTACTTATTCAGTGCCATACCAACCAAACTCCCAAGAAATTATTTTACAGATCTTGAAAAAATAATAACAAAGTTCATCTGGAAGAACAAAAGGTCAAAATCTCAAGGGAATTAATGAAAAAATGCAAATGAAAGTGCCATAGCTGTACCAGACCTAAAACAATATTATAAAGCAGGAATTGTAAGAATCATTTGGTACTGTCTAAGAAATAGAGAAGTCAATCCATGAAATAGATTTACAAGACAAAATTGTCAATAACTATGGCAATCTAGTGTTTAATAAACCCAAAGACCCCAGCTTTGGGGATAAGAACTCACTATTTGACAAAAACTGCTGGGAAAATTGGAAGTTAGTTTGGCAAAAACTAGGCATTGACACACACCTAACACTGTATACCAAGATAAGGTCAAAATGGGTTCATGATTTAAATATAAAAAGTGATATTATAAGCAAATTAGAAGAACAAAGGATAGTTTACCTCTCAGATCTGTGGAGAAGGAAGGAATTTGTGGCCAAGGAAGAACTGGAATTCATTGTTGATCACAAAATAGATTATTTTGATTATATTAAATTAAAAAAGTTTTTGTACAAACAAAACCAATGCAGACAAGATTAGAAGGGAAGCAATAAACTGGGGAAAAAATTACATTCAAGGGGGTCTGATAAAGGCCTCATTTCTAAAAATATATAGAGAATTGATTCACATTTATAAGAATTTAAGTTATTCTCCAATTGATAAATGGTCAAAGGATATGAATAGATAATTTTCAAATGAAAAATTTGAAAACATTTCTAGCTATATGAAAAGGCACTCTCAAACACTATTGATCAGAGAAATGCAAATTTAGACAACTCTGAGATACCACTACACACCTCTCAGATTGACTAAGATGACAGGAAAAGATAATGATGAATGTTGCAGAGGATATGGGAAAACTGGGACACTGATACATTGTTGGTGGAGTTGTGAACTGATCCAACCATTCTGGAGAGCAATATAGAACTATGCCCAAAAGGCTATCAAACTGTGTATACCCTTTGACCCAGCAGTGTTTCTATTGAGTTTATATACTAAACAGATCATAAAGAAGGGAAAGGGCCCCACATGTGCAAGAATGTTTGTGGCAGCCCTTTTTGTAGTGGCAAGAAACTGGAAACTGAATGGATGCCCATGAATTGGAGAATGGCTGAATAAATTATGGTCTATGAATGTTATGGAATATTATTGTTCTGTAAGAAACAACCAGCAGGATGATTTCAGAGAGACCTGGAGAACTTACATGAACTGATGATGAGTGAAATGAGCAGAACCAGGAGATCATTGTACATGGTAACAACAAAATCATACTATGATCAATTCAGATGGATGTGACTCTTTCCAACAATGAGATATCTCAGGCCAGTTTCAATGGTCTTGTGAAGACAACCATCTACACCCAGAGAGAGAGGACTGTGAGGACTCAGTGTGGATCACAAAATACCATTTTCACTCTTTTTTTGTTATTTGCTTGCATTTTATTTTCTTTCTTATTTATTTCCCTTTTTGATCTGATTTTTTTCTTGTGCAGCAAGATAATTGTATAAATATATATATATATATATATATATATATATATAAATTGGATTTAACATATATATTTTAATATATTTAACATATAGTAGGTTACTTGCCATCTGACAAAATTTTGCATGTGAGCATACATGAATTGTTCCAAGTATTCCAGAAAACAAATTAGTTATGCAAGAAAAGCATACACCTCCCCATGGGGATCAAAAACATTAAGAAAGGCTCTCTATACACCCAAATGTTCACAGAAGCAAAAAAAAAACAAACTGGAAATTAACTGGGTGCCCATCATATGAGGATGGTTGGACAAATTATTACATGTAAATGTTATCAAACATTCTTGCACTGGAAGAAACAAAGAACTGAGGAAGCATAGAATGACTAAAGTAGGACTTGATACGTAATGACCACAGTAAACCTCAGGAAAACAACATTAAAATGCAACCAGATACACATTAAATGCAGCAATTAACTGTGTTTGCAAGGAACAAATGCGGAGATGTGTCCTTTTAGGTGAGAGACAGGAAACAATAGATTCAAAATGCCTATGAATTGTCAGATATAGTTTGTTTTTAACATTTCCCTTTACCATTTCATTTTTTTTTGCAAGAGAGGATTCAATGTGAAGACAGTATATCAAGAATAGCTAAGGTATAAAAATCAGAAGGCATCAATAAAACATTTTATAAATAATAGATATGGAGAAAATAGCAAAAGAGGTGTGTTTGGTTGTATTTTAATGTTGTTTTCCTGTTTTCTTGGCAAAGACACTGGAGTACTTTGCTACTTCCTTCTCCAGCTCATTTCACAGATGAGGAAATTAAGGGAAATAGGCTTAATTTGCTGCCCAGAATCACACAACTGGTATCTTGAATTCAAGTCTTTCTAACTTCAGGCCCAGCAGCTCTCTCTCTCTATTGTATATAATGCACACCTTTCCTCTGTTAATTATTTACTATTTCTCTTGTATAGAGCTTGTTTTGTATGTATTTGTTTGCATGTTGTCTTCCCCATTAGATTGTAAGCTCTCTGAGTGCAAAGTCTATCTTTTACCTCTTTTTGTATCTGCAGCACAGCATAATTCCTGACACATAGTAGGTACAAATGCTTATTGGTTGATTGATATATTTCTTACTCATCATTGGGAGTTTATAATATTTAAAGACAACTATCATCATCTTGACATCATTTTATATCCCCCATAATTTTAATATCTATTATTCAATTCTCATTTGATGATTGTTTTCCTGAAGAAAATCTAACATAAAAATCTATCCATAGAATCCTGAAGGCTGGGAGGAACCTTAAAGAAGATATAATAGTCTTATTTTACAAATGAAGAAACTGAGGGACAAAGATGTGAAATAGTTTGTTGAGATCTTAAAGTTAAAGTAGTTTGACCATTATTTAAAATTCCAAATTTAATTCTCTCTACTATCCAGGCTCAGTGCTGATGAATGTTTGACAACTGTCTCTTCCCTTAAAAAATGTTTCATGGCACATTTTTAAATATTATCAACATGAGTATTGTCTTCTATGTCACTTACTTAAGTCTAGAAAATCAACAAGATAATAAATCAAGGCATGTTTTATAGCATTTGCCAACTTCCAAGATATAAATAAATACCCTGAAAATTTAACAATCAGCCCTTCTGAATTTAAGCTGGCACCAGCACCATGCAACAGCACTGCTGTCCACTTCCTCAGTACTAAGGGACAATATTGCAGAAAAGGGTAAGAAAGGAGTAAGGAAAAATTAGATAAAGGGAGGGAAATCATCCTTATTTCTTTACTCTGAGTTTACAAAGCTTCCCTTCCAGGTTCCCCTGGCACTTAAGTTCAACAGTTGCCATCCATCCTACATAACTCTGTCCCAATATTTTTAAGAACAAAATATGTTCATAGCTATTTCACTGACAAGCAGAAGAAGCAAAAATCCTTTTAAGAAGTAGTAAGAAATAATAAATGGGAAGCCTGGAGAGAATTGTATGAACTGATGCTAAGGGAAATGAGCAGAACCAGGAGATCATTGTACACAGCAACAACAAAATCATACAATGATCAATTCTGATGGACGTGGCTCCCTTCAATAATGAGATGGTTCAGCCAGTTCCAATGATCTTGTGATGGAGAGAGCCATCTACATCCAGAAAAAGGACTGTGGGAACTGAGTGTGGATCACAACATAGAATTTTCACTCTTTTTGGTTGTGGTTTGCTTGAATTTTATTTTTTCTCATTTTTTTCCTTTGATCTGATTTTTCTTGTGCAGCAAGATAATTGTATAAATATGTATAATTATATGTATATATTATACAATATAATGGATACATATATTGGATTTAACATATATTTTACCATGTTTAACATATATTGGATTACTTGTCATCTGGTGAAGGGGGTGGAAGGAAGAGGGGAAATTAGAGCACAAGGTTTTGCAAGGGTAAATGTGGAAAAATTGTCCATGTATATGTTTTGAAAATAAAAAGATTTAATAAAAAAAGGTATAATCTAAAAAAAAAATTTTAAAAAAAAGAAATAATGAATGGACAGGTAATAGTGTAGTGATAGAGTGCCATGCCTGGAGTCAAGAAGACTCATTTTCCTGAGTTCAAATCTCACCTCAGAAACTTCTTAGCTGTGTGACTCTGGACAAACCACTTCAGTGTTTGCTTCAGTTTCCTCATCTGTAAAATAAGCTAGAGAAGGTAATGGCAAACCACTCCAGAATCTTTATCAAGAAAACCCTGAATGAGGTCAAAAAGAGTTGGACATGACTGAAAATGTTTGAACAAAAAAACTAGTTTTCCCTTCTAACATTTCAAAGAATCCCGTCATTTCCCTAATCTTCCTTGAAATAAAAAAGAGAAGAATATTGTGTCTGTGCAAACAAGGGAACTAACTCCATTAGTTTGAATTCTAAAAAAGAATCCCTCTACATTTCACAAGAATTTACCCATAACTTTGGACAATTTGTTCATAAAATACTGTCCCAGGTCACAGTGCAATTTAAAGATCAAGGAAAAATATGAGAGTACCAATAATGGAAACTTGGATTTGACCGTGTGTTGTGTGGCCCAGAGGTCATAGGATTTCAAGCCAGAATGGTTCTCCCAGAGTTCATCCAATGGCTTCTTCATTTTTTATATAGGGAAACTGAGTCCCAAAGAATTAGAATTTCCCCAAAGTCATGCAATCTGTGAGTGGCAAAGCTGGATTTCAAGCCCAGGTCATTCAGTATTCTTTCTACCCTATTTCCTGATGCTGGGATTTCCAGTCCTCCAAAATACATGGGCTATTCTTTCTCCTCCCCTTATTGAAAACTATTTGACCCCATTGTGAACTTTGGGGTTTTCACTCCAATCCTCCCTTCTTCCATCCCAACCCTTCCTGGGCCATCAATAGACTTAAGCTGTTTTTTAATGCTCCCCTTGTACTTGCCTTGTCTCCTGTCAAGCCAGCCAGAAGTTGGGGTTTTTTATCAGGAAGATGTTTCAAAGAGCCTGCCCTGCAGCCATCCCATCCTACACTGCCTTTGTCAGAATCCTAATGACGAATTCTCAAATACATAAGAGACCATCTCCAGCTGTACAACTGAAGAGCTTCCGGGGGTCTGTTGAGTTCCCTGACCTCAGCCTTATTTTTTTTCTCTCATTTTGATCTGAGAGAATGGTGCCTCCTGACTTCGAGAACCCCTCGAGTTCGCCTGGCGGGGACGGAGCACTAGCTTAACCAGTCCTAGCAAGACTTAAAACAGGGCACTCAGGATCAAAGTGACCAACAGGCCAGAGAATTAGCCACTGAACCAGCCCTGGAGAGAACCCCATTAAAAGCTGCCTTGTTGCTAGTGGTTAAGGCTCAGGAGAAAAAAAAATCAGGGCTTTTAAAATAGTCACACATCGGACTCCACAATTTTAATGCACCAGTGGTGTTTTAAAAGATCTGGGTGCAGGGGAAAAGAATACATTGCAATTTCTTTTTTCCCCTTAAAAGACCCATAAATCTCCAAAGATTCAGACTTCTTCCTTTACATTTCCCTCAGCATCAAATTAAAGAGATGTCTCCCTATTTAAGCAGCAGTGAGAGAGAAAAACGTATCAGTGAGAGCACACACGAGCGCACTCTCAGACACAAATACATGAACTGATGAATCTGGATTAAAAATAACAGGCCAGAATGGTTCTCGCAATGAACACACACTTCATTTTTGTTTTCTTCTCATTGTCTGATTCGTAAAGAGGAGCATAGAAGCGACGGGGATGATCATATAAAGGCGGGAAAGACACAACTGTCAGGCTTCAAGGACAAAGCCCTTTCGGACAATGCCGTTCCTTAAATCCAGACATTAGAGTCAAAGGAATGAGAGAAGAAGACAAAAAAAAGAAAGAAAGCAAAGCAGCTCACTCCCGGATAGCTTACTGAGGATGCTGAGGAAGATTATGCTAATCTCCGCTTCATTGTCCCCTGCAAAATGTTTTCATATCAGCCCTTTTATCTGGGGAAGAAGGGATGCCCAACCTCTCAACTCTGTAACAGCCAGCACTTTCTGTGTGGTTCCTGCGTAATTAACACCGGCTCTGGGCCTTTTCATTTGTCCGTCTCCAGCTTATGGCCTTTAAGGATGTCCACAGGGGAGCGTCTCTCACCCTTTGCTTGTGGCCTGAGAGGCGCAGCTTATGCTTACATCTGTATGCCATCTGTTAATGGCAGAGGGAGCAAAACTTGGGCAAACTTTTACTTTTCCATCAGAGCATGTGACAGACCAAATCAGCTGGCCATGGGATTGATGAGTTATTATTTTCCCCCTACCACTCTAAAGTAGGAATTCAAGCCAACTGGCGCATTTTGCACATCAGATTTCTGCCTCGTTATAATCTAGCTTTCATTCAGGACTTAAACTCCATGAAAGCAGTTGCTTAGGTGGGGAATTGAATGGACCAAAGAGAGGAATTGTTTGGGGTTTTTTGTTTTGCTTTTTTAAAGGACTGGGTTTCAGTGTCCTGCTTATTTAATTTCAGCATCATGTCAGCTATGGGTTATATGGGATATTGTGGCAATGTGGAGGCTGTTGGGGACACCATGGTAAGGCAGGATTGAAGAATAGAGATTGAAGTCCATCCAAAGTACCCTTGTTTTTTGTTGGCTAAAGTCAAACGCATAGGAAAATAATGCAAGCCAATCTCCAAGATGATAGGAGTTAGAAGGAAAGATTAAGAGAAGGGATAGGTCATAATACTCTTGCTTAATGTACTTGAGGGTGAGAGAATGATGTGGGTTAGGGTTTCCTTGCAAAATTCAAAAAGAAGGAGGAGTCCGGCTAGAGACTCAAAAGATATTGGAGTGTTCCTAAAATCCAGCTTGTAATAGACAGAAAAATGAGGAAAGAAATAAGCTGATACATAAGTAAATAGTTGAATAGACAGAAAGAAGAGAGAGAGAGAGAGAGAAAGAGAGAGAGAGAGAGAGAGAGAGAGAGAGAGAGAGGGAAAGAGGGAGAGAGAAAGAGCGAAACAGAGAGAGAGAGAGAGAGAGAGAGAGAATACATGAATGAATGAATGAAACTTCTTTCTTTTAGTGAGATTTCTCTGAGGATATGGGCAGAATCACAGAGCCTCTATCAATTCACATTGGATGACTCTCTGCCATGCAGACCTGTTGTTAAAATCACAGACCTGATGTCCATGGATAGATTTCAAGGTGAATTTGGATGAAAAAAATAAAGCTTTACTTTTTTATTTATCTCATACTGAACTTAGCATTTCCTTTCATTATGAGTGTAAGTAATCAACTTTATTCTGATAAGTCATCCACTGATTTCACCAAACTACCAAAAGAGTCCATTTTACAAAAGAACTCCTTTTAAAAACTTGACTTTGGAGGGATCAAAATTCAGCTACCAATAGGCATGGATCACTGCTAGGCCATAAGATCCTCAGGGGTAGAGATTGTCTTGATCAAGCTGGCTGCTCTGTATTTAAGAAGCATTCAGTAAATGCCCCTTTCATCATGCTGAATTATATCATTTTGTATCATAAAAATAGTTACTGTAAATATCTTGTAAAGTACATTAACCAACAGTTACCCATAAATAATTGTTTCTTTAATATCTGAGAAACAGTAAAATCTCCCCAAAAGGCAAGTGGTGGTGTAGTAAATAGGGAACTGGGCCTTCAAACAGAAAGAGTTGAGTTCAAATCCAGCCTCAGACATTTGCTAGCTGTGTGAGCCTGGGAGAGTCACTTCACTTTATTTGCCTCAGTTTACTCATCTATAAAATGAATTAGAAAAGGAAGTGACAAACTACTCCAGACTCTTTCCCAAGAAAATTCAAAGTAGAGTCTTTTGCCTATATGCCTCTTCAAGGTTTTTTTCCAACATCTCTGTTATTAAGCAGGTAAATTGAACCTATGCCTGCTTAGAGAAATTTTGTTCAATCATTTTTCAATCATGTCTGACTCATTTTATTGTATATATTTTATTTTTAATTTTGGAATAAAGCAAGTATTTCTACAACAATACAATTGAAAAAGATAATTGTACATCAAATGGTAAATCTATTATGTAAAACTTGTTATCCCTTCTAAATATATAATAAAGTTATCATGTGAATTTCTTTTTTTTCTAATTTTTCCCTTTTTTTATTCCCAATCTGCATTATTAGTTTTTCTTAATCACTTAAGTACATACAATCAACAAAATAATAAATAAAGCCTTTATTTGTATTAGGTACTGATTTCTGCAGTATAAATACACACCCTGAAAATATAACAATCAGCTTTTGCGAGCTGAGTCAAACTTGCTTCAGCAGACCCTGTGGTCAAAAATGTAATAATAACTATGTAATGATAATAATAATAATGACAGTGATATAGTTATTTAGGTTTATAAAGTATTCCACATACAGTATATAATGTTTGAGAATTATAAAAAAGCACCATCTTACAGAAAGGAAACTGATATTAAGTGAGTCGTCCACAGCTAGTAAATGTCAAAAACAGGATTCATAAGACCATAGATTTAGAAGATTAGATCAAGATTGAAACCTCTATGGCCATCTTGTCCAACATCTTCATTTTAAAGATGAGCCCAACTAACCCAACCTCTATATTTTATACTGGAAGTAAGCAGATTCTAGGGAAATTAAGTGACTCAAGCAAAGTCACACAGGGAGTAAGGAATTCAAAGCCAGCTTTTCCTACTCCAATTCAACGTACTCTAACCACTGAACCACACTGGAATCTCTTCTTACTCCAAGTTCATCACACCAAATTGTTTCAAGTAACACATTCATGTGATGCACACAAAGCCACAAATTCCCTTGGCGATGCCAAATTTTAAAGAGAGAGAGAAATCAGCGATGTAGCCAGTTTCCTTCTCCCTTCACATCTTGATTGAGGTTTCTGATGTTTTAACCATTGTTGGCAAAATTGGACAGAGTGACGCAATGAAAAGAAAAATTGAGTAAATATAAAAAGACGTGGGTTTCACCTCAATGGTGCTATTCACTAGCTGTATGACCTCTCCTCAATCCAGTCTGTCCTCCAAACTGCTATCAAATTAATCTTTCTAAGGCAAAAGGCTGACCCTGTCACTAATTTCCTGAAAAATCTTTCTGCAGTTCCCTATTGCTGCTAAGATAAAAATACCAACTCCCCAACTTGACATTTTAATACTCACGCTCTACAAGTGAGCTAGAACATACCTTGCCAGTCTTATTTCACACCATTCTCCTTCCCCCATTCAACATTAATTTATTCAGTTGAATTGGACATTTCTTTCCACTATAAAATGGAGGTGAACTTTAGACCAGTTAGATGATCTCTAAAGTTCTGTCTGACTGTGAGTCCATGATTATCTCTGCATCTCTCTTGCCTCATCTATAAAATGAGGGTGTTGAGAATATTGAGCTTTATGGTTTTATTATGTTTTCACAGGCTAAGATGTTATAGTTGTGGAGGTTTCTACACCTTAGTACATAGCATAAGAGCAAGTAGAAAGTTCATAAAATTTCCACCGAGATTCTCACGAAGGTTGAAAAGGTTTGGTTGGTAAAGTGTAGAACTCTAGGCCACCAAAGTGACACATCCAAGACCCTGAGTAATATTAGTCCTGTTGGCATTAATGATCCTTCTTTCTGAAGCAGGTTATTTTCTAAAATAACCATACACTCAGGAACTACCCTTTTTGGCAGCAATGCTGTTTGGGTACCTGCCAGAATATGTACACACTTAGGGTATGACCTTTCCTACAATAATGGCATTGGGCCAGTGCCAGAGTCCTTGCTTTGGCTTCATGCCCACAAGCTGCCCAAAATGCGCCCACTCTCCCAGCAGTGAATACATTCTGTCATGTGTAATTGCTGAAGAGGGACAGAGACTGGGTGTGGAAAATATTCCATTGAGGGGAAATGATTTATTTATCTTCATCATTTCAAGTTATATTAACTTGAACAAATAGGATGCTTTCAACAGTGCTACAAAAACTGTGAGCTTACATTAAATGCTTTTTAATGATAGGGGCAGAAGGAAAAGCAAAGATAAACATATTTTATTCTCTCCTCTCAGTGATTTGGGCAAGCAACCTTTGAGATCATTTTATGGGAAATTTCTGCAGAACGTTCTCTAAAATTATGTTACAGACGACTTGCTGATCTATGTTTATAGAGGAATACTTTTTTCAATGAGTTTATAAGTATAATGAAAATGGAGAGATGGACTACATGGTACCATAATATGAATTAGAAAATAATACAATCAAATGGATTTGAAAAAAATAGTCTAAAGGTCAGGATGAAATAGCAGTTGTTAATTATTCAGTGTCAAAATGCCAAGAGGTCTCCAGTGTAGTACCCCAGGGATCTTTGCTTTGTCTTCTAAGAGTTAACATCTTCATCAATGGTGTGAATAAAAGAAAAGAAACTTGTAAGGAATTAAACTTACAGAAGACTGAAAACTAGCATATATATCTAACCTATGGGATGACATGAATTATAAAAACAGGATCCAAAAGATTATTGACAGGCTAGAGCATTGAGCAAATTTTAATAGGATATTATTCATTAGAGATAAATGTAAAGTCTAGCACTTGAGTAGGAAAAAAAATCATAAATATAAGTTGGGAAGAGGCTTAGATAGATGACTGTTGTTCCAAAAAGATGTGAAGGTTGTTATGGGTTACAGACTCAATAAGAGACAGCAGTGTAATGTGGCAGATAAAAAAAAGCTAACTCCATCTTGGACTGCATTAAGAAAAACAGCTTCTAGAAATAGGGAAATGATGCTCCCATGGTCTTCATCTGTTCTTATCAGGTCTCATCTGAATAGTCTTCAACTCTCAGTGCCATGATTTCAGAAAGACATCAATAAACTGGTTTTGTTGATAAAAATTCAGAAGGTAACCAGCATAACAAATGGTCACATTTCATATGAGGATGAATTGAATGAAGTGGGCATATTTAGCCAGGAGAAGAAAAGACCAGATGAGATTTGATAGGTAACATCATGTAATTATAAGATTATCATATGGAGGAAAGATGAGATTTATTCTGCTTTTACAAAGGCAGAATCAGGAAGAATGGGTAGAATTTAGACTCTTAGAAAAAGAATTATTCTAATAATAAGAGCTAACAAAAAATGGAACCAAGGTATGATGGGCTCCCCTTCCTTAGAAGGCTTCAAGCAGGGTCTGAAGGATTACTTCTCAGATTTAGAATCACTGGTATCCCTTTTGTATATGGATTCTAAGGTCCTTTTCAAATCTCAGATTCTATGATTCCATGAGTGGCTTTCCCATTCATAGAAATTCTCTACGTTACTGAAATCACATGTCTATACACCCATCCTCAACCCCCACCAAAAATTGAGGTTTCCGGTCAGGCTATCATAAAAATAAGTTTTCCTTCACAAAGACACTATAGCTTGAATTTGTTCTGATTTTTAAAAGCATATATAAAACCTTATTAAAAATAAATAATATCTTTTCTTTGGGGATCTTAGCAGAAAAAGACAAGATAGAAACAAAGGGAATTGTCCAGACCAAAAAAAAAGTTCCTTAATTGTTGGGTGGATGGCTTCCTTGGAACATGCATGATTTACAAAGGTTTCTATATGCCAACTTAAAATGAAAAATGAGTTACAGACTTTCTATCATAGTTAATCCATCTTCTGGTTTTCTCCCTAAGAAAGAGAGAGACATGATTTCTCAACACTATATTGATTATCTCATAATTATATGTGATCATATCTACATTATCCTCAGTAGAAAGTAATCTCCCTGAGGACCAGAACTATTTTATTTTTGTCTTTGTATCTCCAAGGCTTGGACATGCTAAATGCTTAATAAATGCTTATTAATTAACTGAATGTTTAATAAATGCTTGTTGAATTGAATCAAATTGAATTTTCCAGAATAATGCTGTATAAAACTACATTTCCATTCAAAGAATCCTGTAAACTGAGAATCCCTTTTTTTAATAATGTTGCTTTCTAAACAGCCAAATTCATCTCTTAGTTTGTGATATTCTACCACTCCATGAATGTTCCTCACCATGAAAAATAAAGCCCGACTTGCTGATTACCTGGAGGTTTACTTGCTGTAAGCTGTTTAGACCACATGAAACCTGCAACACACTGTTAGATCTTTACAAATTTCATGAAATCTTTTTCGGATATCCCCAAAATCCTGAACTGCTTGAATCTTTTGTGTCCCAGCACTGGGGACTGACCCATAATCTCTTTCCCAGCCAGGATCCCAAATCTGCAGGCAACCTTGTCACTGATTCCAGCAGCTGCCTAAATCCAGCAGAGGGGATGCCAGCAATCCACCTTCTAAGAGAAGCCTACAAGGGCTTTGCTTTCCCACTGCCTCGAGGAGGGCCTGAAAGGAAGGTCAGAGGTGACACAAAAGATAAAGGGACAGGACACGATCTGGACCCACTGGATGAAAACCTCCTGTCTGTTCTCTTCGGGATGCTAACACATCATTTCATTTTGAAAAACCTCAGCTTGGTTGGAACAGATTGGGAGGGAGAGAGAGTTTTTCTCACCATTTTTTTAGATTCTTTTTTTGTTTTTATTTTCTGAGTGCAATTTGGTTTTTGTCTTGTGGTGTTGTGTGTGTGTGTTTTGGTCAGATCACTGTTCATCTATCTAAAAGCCTTATTCAGTTGTCCTTGTCACGAGTACTTTGTCTTACACAGGCCGCATTACTCTTGTAAACAGAGGCAGCATCAAAGTGAGAGCAGAGCCAGTCGCATCAGTGGATTAAAGCCTTCTGCATGATAAAGTAGCTACCTAGGGGGGGATAAACTTAATATGTGAAAGAATGTTATTGAGAAGGAATAAAGTACCAAAACTCTGTCATTCTCTCGGTAATGTCCTAATCTAATGCCTGACACTGGGGCCTTAGGCCAGGGTTAGTGTTAATCAATGAAATAGCCATCTGGGTGCCCCATCCTTATCGCTATTTAAAACTAGCCTAAACTCAATTATTGTCCCTTAGAGACCAAGATGGGATATTAAGTTGAGTGAAAGGAATTGTGTCCCACAAAGGAATCCCAGTGTTCGAATGCGGAGGTGTCAACACTGCTAACTAAATTTCAGCTAAACAGAGATTAAATGCTGCTTCTTAGGACATGAAAAAAGTTGCATAGATTACATCTGACTAAGGCTCCTTGTGTAGAGAGCAGCTAAAGTCTGCTTAGCAGAGTCATCAACCTGGAGTGTCCATTGTGAGCCTGGCCCGATATTGTTTGCTCCCCACAAGTATTACACAAGGAGTGTTGGAAAGGGAGGGGGAGCTCCCACAAAGAGAAAAACCTAGATTCAAATGCTCAGCCAAAGATCTGAAGAACAGCAAAATTCCCAGATTCGTAGCAGCTCCTTGACTGATAATGGCTACTAGAGAGAGCTGCCATTTCATCTCTAAATACTGGAGAAAGCCATCCTTCCAACCTGCCTTTACCTCATCTGAAGGTGGTTTTTGGCAAATGGGGTGAGGGGGAAATCTCACAGTCTGTATTAACTCCTTTTACCCTCCTGGTGGCTGCCCCCTCAACAGTAAATGGCGACCTCTTTCATTATAGTGTCCTAATATTCATTTCTTTGGTGTTTTCCATTCATAGGAATAGAGTCAGATGCAGAGACATGTAAAATGCACCTAATGTCACTCAGTAAGCATTGCTTTGTGCCAAGTACTGTGCTAAGCACTGGGGATATAAATATAAGCAAAAGGACAGCTAGGTGATGCAGTGGATAGAGCACCAGCCCTGGAGTCAGGAGTTCAAATACATCCTCAGACACTTAAAACTTCCTAGCTGTGTGACCCTGGGCAAGTCACTTAACCCCAATTGCCTCAGCAATATATATAAAAGCAAAAAATAAATAGTTCTTGCCCTTAAGGAATTGATATTGTAATAGGAAAAAATAACACATATAAGGGGAGCTGTAAAAGACAGAAAAGTACACAGTTAGCAGCATCATGGCAAAATCTAGGGAAGGAGGGATGACTGGTCTCAGTCTTTACCTAAAATGAAGGTTCTAGGAAAACTTATTGAAGGGGAAAAAGACCTCAGAAGTAGACTAAGAAGGCAACTAAGATATGGTGCTTCATTGGTGGTATGAGGACAAATCAACAGCAACACCTCTCACCCCCCCAAAAAAAGAAAGGAGAAAAATCTAGAGCCTACAGGATTACATCTGTCAAGCTGCAGGTTTGAATTTGTCTTCACCTTGCATTTAAACAAAATACATTTCCACATTCAAGACAACGTGACTGTAAAAGTCAATAACAATAAGTAAGCCCACCAACCATTGATGACAGGTGCAAAAGTTGTCTCCTTCTTGATATACAGACAACAAACTACCTTTTTGCCTAGCTATCAGTGCATTTCCCAGTTTGTGAAATTCAAATTTATCTTAAGAATTCTGATTTTTGCTGGACTTTTGTTGGGTTCCTAGGAAAAGTAAATTAATCCTGATAAGAAAACTTCTCTCAATTCCTTAGGAAAGCCTTTTGTTTTGCTTACTGATGTCTGACAGAGAATCAGTGTCTACCCCCTTTTAAGAAGTCAAGTAACAAACTTATTCCCTGAAAGAGATGATGGTGAGTGAAGGAAATATAAAAACAGATGCATTTTCAAGTTAAAAAAAACCGAGTCTCAGAGAGATGAAGTAGTCTTTTCTGGCTTCATTGTTACCAGGTAATTAGAGATAGAAATTAAATCCCCATCTTTCCTACTCGGTCTAGCATCCTAGTGACTATGTCTCAGTTCTTTTCCTATTGCCCTTCAGAGGTTCTTCATGAATATTTGCTGTTATGAGCTAAGTTCAAATGTGCAAAGTTGCTTTTTTTTCCGGTCCACACTATCTGTATCTTGTCCGTCCCTCATTATTTGCATGTTGTCTCTCCCACTAGAATTCGAGCTCTTTGAGAGCACAGACTGTGATTTTTTGCCTTTCTTTGTATCCCTAGCATTTAACCCTCAGCCTGGAATATTGCAAATGCTGAATAAATGTTTGTTGGTCACTGTTCTCTGGTACACAGTAAGTGGTTAAAAAAGTGGCTGACTGTTGCCCAGGGAATGCTCAAGATACCAAGAAGAAAAGACAAGGAGGAGTCAGATCCTTTGTGTTTCCACCTTTCTCACCTCAAAATATTCTTGCAGTTTCCACAAATACGTTCAGGAAGGAATATTATGATTCAGTAAAGGCTTATAAAGGAATATACATGCAATTATAATAAGTGATATATAATGGTTTCAAGTTTGCAAAGCCCTTGGGAAACTATCTGTGTGTCTGAGCCCTTGCCTTGGCTGTCACTCAGGCCTGGAATATTCACCCTTCCTTTCCCTTATTAGACGTGGCTCTCATTCTGAAGCCTCATTCTCTGAGGGAGGCCTTTCCTGCACTCACCTTCTGCTTGTGTCTTCCCTTCTAAGATTACTTTCCATTTAATTCTGTATTTATCTTATATGCTCTGGTGCATATATCTTATCTATCCAAATAGAATATAAGCTTCTTGTGATCAGGCTGCTTTTCCTTTTTTTTTTTCATTCTCAGTGCTTAGCACAGTGCTTGGTATATATAAAGCATCTAATAATTGTCAATTCATTTGATTTATAGAAAACCCAGGTGATCCATTTAGTAAAAACACTACTATATCACAGAAGGATGGATCAGGCACTACACTTGGAAATAGGAAGATCTAGATTCAGATTGAACCACTGATTATATAACTATTGGCAAGTCATTTTATTTTCTGTTCCTCAGTTTTCCTCACCAGTTAGGATACTTCTAAAATTTCTTCCTGTTCTAAACCTATAATCTTATTCTTCATTTTACATATATAAAATGGAACAATAATTTAGTCATTGGTCACATGGGAAGCAGGATTTGAAACTTAGTCTGAAAACCAGCTAAGCTATTCTATTACTTTAACATACGTTTATATAATATTCCTAGCACTTGGGAAAGAAAATGCCATCTATATGCAGAGGAATATGAAGATTGAATGTGGATCAAAGAATACTATTTTCACTTTTTTTGTTTTTCTTTCTTGTAGTTTTTCCCTTTTGTTTTGATTTTTCTTTCACAACCTGACTAATATAGAAATATATTTTAAATGATTGTACATGTATAACCTATATCACATTGCTTGCTGTCTTGGGGAGGGGAACAGTAAAAGAAAGAGAGAAAAAAATAAAACTCAAAATGTTATAAAAGTGAATGTTGAAAACTATCTTTACATGTAATTGGAAAAAATACTATTAAGTAGGAAAAACATTTCTATCAAAAAGTATTCTGTACATTAATTGTAATTGTTACTTATAAAGCTCTTTTGAGTTAAAGTGCTTTACATGCCTTACTTTTCTTATTTGAACAGCACCATGAGTAATTTTTGTGCGAGTATTATTGTAATTATTTTAAAGATTTACGATTCAGAGATATTGGGAAATTTGCCCAAGATGGCACAGCTCATATGCAGGACAATAAAACTTGAACTCAAGGCTTGGAATCAGTCCCACACCCAATCCTCTTTTCTGTGTAACATTTTGCTTAATAAAAGAAAGATGAAAGAAATAATAGATATGCTTTTCAGTAGCTAAAGTGGGGACTGAAGTACACTCCCTTAATTAAGGAGAGTACAATGTAGCTGATTAACCTGCATGTTACCTTGGTAACCTGAGAATTATGCTGTAAATGAAATATGTTCAATGATAGGTACCTTTAATCAGACAAGAGGCTTGGGAGCATTTGGAATAAGAGAGCCACAGATCTGAGGTTTCTGGTACTTAAACTGTTCCTGAGACAACACTCTCTCCTGACAAGAGGAAAACACCACTATTACATACCAAGTGAGGAGGGAATAATCCACAATGAACCAAATGCATTTTCTGACCTACCTGGAGCACCCTTGAAAACATGGAGGTCCTGGTCATAGGAGCATTCCTGTAGAATATTATTGTGACTATAATATTGTTCAGGATGTCTAAAACAGAACCCACTAAGGGTCATGGGACTTTCAAGAGACACAGATCTGTCTGTCTAAAATGAAACAATGGATAAAAAGTGCTTTGTAAACTTTAAAGCTTTGGCCAAATATCATTTTTCCCCATAAGTCATGCCATAATTTGAGACATTCCTTTAAAAGGTAGATATCATTTTTTTAAATCCACATACAAAAAGATACGCATTACCTATTGCTATTATCCGCCTGTTGGTATCTTAACTATGACTCAAGACCCAGCCAAAGAAAAAAGCCCTTAGA
>JAJPUD010007770.1:46846-101310 GCA_023553655.1 Myrmecobius fasciatus | reverse complement strand
ACACATCTAAAACATAGAGATACATACAGGGTGAAGGTAAAAGGCTGGAGCAGAATCTATTATGCTTCAGGTGAACAAAAAAAAGCAGGGGTAGCAATCCTGATCTCAGACCAAGTAAAAGCAAAGATAGACTTAATTAAAAGAGACAAAGAAGGAAATTATATCTTCCTAAAGGGTACCATAGATAATGAAGCAATATCAATACTAAACATATATGCACCAAGTGGTATAGCATGGAAATTCCTAGAGGAAAAGTTCAGAGAGATGCAAGAAGAAATAGACAGCAAAACTATAATAGTGGGGGATCTCAACCTCCCTCTCTCAGAACTTGATAAATCAAACCACAAAATAAATAAGAAAGAAGTTAAGGAGGTAAACAAAATGTTAGAAAAGTTAGGTATGATAGATCTTTGGAGGAAATTAAATGGAGACAGAAAGGAGTTTACTTTTTTCTCAGCAGTCCATGGAACTTATACAAAAATTGACCATGTGCTAGGACACAAAAACCTCAAAATCAAATGCAGGAAGGCAGAAATAATAAATGCATTTTTTTTCAGATCATGACGGAATAAAAATCACATGCAATATAAGGCCAGGAGAAAATAGACCAAAAACCAATTGGAAACTAAATAATTTTATTCTAAAGAATAAATGGGTGAAACAGCAAATTACAGACACAATTACTAATTTCATTCAAGATAATGACAATAATGAGACCACATACCAAAATTTGTGGGATACAGCCAAAGCGGTAATAAGGGGAAATTTTATATCTCTAGATGCTTATTTGCATAAAATAGAAAAAGAGAAAATCAATGAATTGGGCTTGCAACTAAAAAAGCTAGAGAAAGAACAAATTAAAAACCCCCAATCAAATACCAAACTTGAAATCCTAAAAATAAAAGGAGAGATTAGTAAAATTGAAAGTAAAAAAACTATTGAATTAATAAATAAAACTAAAAGTTGGTTTTATGAAAAAACCAACAAAATAGATAAACCTCTAGTTAATTTAATTAGAAAAAGGAAAGAGGAAAATCAAATTGTTAGTCTCAAAAATGAAAAGGGAGAACTTTCCACCAATGAAGAGGAAATTAGAGCAATAATCAGGAGTTACTTTGCCCAACTGTATGCCAATAAATTTGATAACCTAAGTGAAATGGAGGAATATCTACAAAAATACAGATTGCCCAGATTAACAGAAGAGGAAATAATTTACTTAAATAGTCCCATTTCAGAAAAAGAAATAGAACAAGTCATTAATCAACTCCCTAAGAAAAAATCCCCAGGACCAGATGGATTTACATGTGAATTCTACCAAACATTTAAAGAACAGTTAACTCCAATATGATATAAACTATTCGAAAAAATAGGGAATGAAGGACTTCTACCAAACTCTTTTTATGATACAGACATGGTCCTGATACCTAAACCAGGTAAAACAAAAACAGAGAAAGAAAATTATAGACCAATCTCCTTAATGAATATTGATGCAAAAATCTTAAATAAAATATTAGCAAAGAGATTACAGAAAATCATTCCTAGAATAATACACCATGACCAAGTAGGATTTATACCAGGAATGCAGGGATGGTTCAATATTAGGAAAACTATTAACATAATTGACTATATTAATAACCAAACTAACAAAAACCATATGATAATCTCAATAGATGCAGAAAAAGCATTTGATAAAATTCAACATCCATTCCTATTAAAAACATTAGAGAGTATAGGAATTAATGGACTTTTCCTTAAAATAGTCGGTAGCATCTATTTAAAACCATCAGCTAGCATCATATGTAATGGTGATAAACTGGAACCATTCCCAATAAGATCAGGGGTGAAACAAGGTTGTCCACTATCACCATTACTGTTCAATATTGTATTAGAAATGCTAGCCTTGGCAATAAGACAAGAAAAAGAGATTAAAGGAATTAGAGTAGGTCATGAAGAAACGAAATTATCACTCTTTGCAGATGATATGATGGTCTACTTAGAGAACCCTAGAGAATCAACTAAAAAACTATTAGAAATTAATCCACAACTTTAGCAAAGTTGCAGGATACAAAATAAATCCACATAAATCATCAGCATTTTTATACATCACCAACAAAATGCAACAGCAAGAGATACAAAGAGAAATTCCATTCAAAATAACTATCGATAGTATAAAATATTTGGGAATATATCTGCCAAGGGAAAGTCAGGATCTATATGAGCAAAACTACAAAACACTCTCCACACAAATAAAGTCAGATCTAAACAATTGGAAAAACATCAAGTGCTCTTGGATAGGTCGAGCGAATATAATAAAGATGGCAATACTACCTAAACTAATCTATCTATTTAGTGCTATACCAATCAAACTCCCAAGAGATTATTTAACTGAACTAGAAAAAATAACGACAAAATTCATCTGGAAAAACAAAAGGTCAAGAATTTCAAGGGAATTAATGAAAAAAAATGCAAATGAGGGTGGCCTAGCTGCACCAGATCTAAAACTATATTATAAAGCAGTGGTCACCAAAACCATTTGGTACTGGATAAGAAATAGAGTAGTGGATCAGTGGAATAGGTTAGGTTCACAGAACAAAATACTCAATGACAATTGTAATCTAGTGTTCGATAAACCCAAAGACCCCAGTTTTTGGGATAAAAACTCACTATTTGACAAAAACTGCTGGGAAAGTTGGAAACTAGTATGGAAAAAATTAGGCATTGACCCACACCTAACACCATATACCAAGATAAGGTCAAAATGGATTCATGATCTAGGCATAAAGAATGATATTATAAACAAATTGGAACAATGTAGGATGGTTTACCTCTCAGACCTGTGGAGGGGGAAGGAATTTGTGACCAAAGAAGAACTAGAGGTCATCATTAATCACAAAATAGATAAGTTTGACTATATCAAGTTGAAAAGGTTTTGTACAAACAAAATGAATGCAGACAAGATTAGAAGGGTAGCAGTAAACTGGGAAAATATTTTTACATCCAAAGGTTCTGATAAAGGCCTCATTTCTAAAATATATAGAGAATTGACTCAAATATATAAGAATTCAAGCCATTCTCCAATTGACAAATGGTCAAAAGATATGAACAGACAATTTTCAGACGAAGAAATTGAAACTATTTCCGGTCACATGAAAAGGTGCTCCAAGTCACTATTGATCAGAGAAATGCAAATTAAGACAACTCTGAGATAACACTACACACCTGTCAGATTGGCTAAAATGACAGCAAATGATAATGATAGCTGTTGGAGGGGATGTGGGAAAACTGATAAATTGTTGGTGGAACTGTGAACGGATCCAACCATTCTGGAGAGCAATTTGGAGCTATGCTCAAAGAGTTATCAAACAGTGCATACCCTTTGACCCAGCAGTGTTTCTACTGGGCCTATATCCCAAAGAGATTTTTAAGGAGGGAAAGGGACCCACATGTGCAAAAATGTTTGTGGCAGCCCTTTTTGTAGTGGCAAGAAACTGGAAATTGAAAAGATGCCCATCAATTGGAGAATGGCTGAATAAATTATGGTATATGAATGTTATGGAATACTATTGTTCTGTAAGAAATGACCAACAGGAGGATTTCAGAGAGGATTGGAGAGACTTGCATGAACTGATGCTGAGTGAAATCAGCAGAACCAGGAGAACATTATACACAGCAACAAGACTATATGATGATCAATTTTGATGGACATGGTTCTCTTCAACAATGATGTGAATCAAACCAGTTGTGCTGCGATGAAGATAGTCATATACATCCAGAGAGAGGCCTGTGGGAACTGAGAGTGAACCACAACACAGCATTTTAACGCTTTCTGTGAATATTTCCATGCATTCTGTTTTCCTTCTTAGGTTGTTTTTTTTCTTCTTCTCTTTCTAGATCTGATGTTTCTTGTGCAGTAAGATAACTGTATAGATATGTATACATGTATTGTATTTGTCATATAATTTATCCTATCTAGCATGTATTAGATTACCTGTCATCTAGGGGTGGGGGGCGGGGGGAGGGAAAGGAAAAGCTTTGGAACAAAAAAGTTTTTTTTTTGCAAAGGTCAATGTTGAAAAGTCACTCATATGTTTTGCAAATAAAAAGCTTTATTTAAAAAAAAAGTTCCACAGAACTTATAGTTTGTGATCTAGCCCAAATTCCCTCTATATTCTTCCCAAATTGCATTTCAATTCTCACTTCCATGGCCAAATGCAGTTCCTTCTCACTTCCAACTCAGAACCTTTCTTTACCTTTAGATACAGCTTAGATACTACTTTCTACACTATGCCTTTCTTAATCCCCTACCCCCAACTTCCTGTGTTTTTCCAAACACTTTTTTATTTAATTATTTTGTTTATGCTTGCATGCAATTTTGTATTTATATATGTTGTCTTCTGCATCAGAATGTATGCTTATTCTTTTACTTGTATCTCCATTATCTAGCATGGGTACTTAATATAGACAGAATGATTAACTTAAGTTTAAAAAAAATCCCTTTTGATATCAAAAAGATAAGGGAATATCAGCTAGGATACCATTTAGGAACTTCCCACTTGATTTTATATCTATGATCTAATGGAGGAAAATTGCATAATTACTCTGAGCAGTTTTCTCATTTGTAAAATGGGGTTAATGGTACCTCCATCATAGAACTGTTATATGAGGATAAAAATGACGGCATATGTAAAGAGCTATTGATATTAATTTCATCTATGATTCTTTTCTTTCTTCTAGAAGCAGAAATTCCCCCATAAAATCAAATAAAACGAAGATAGAAAATCTAGTTGAAATACATGAAATTTCTTTTAGGCCACTTTTCTCAAGCTTACTTTGATTTCTTTTAGATCAAGGACTAATAGGTTCATGATTATTCTTGTGAATTATATCTATACTAATAAAAACCATTACCATGAGCATTGCAACTACAGACAAAACATAGGACTTTGGAAAGCTAAATTTAACTCTCTTGCATTGGAAAAGTCATTGATTATATCCCGAAGTTTGTAAACCAAAGGAATCATCAGTGAGAACTTAGTATAAAAATGTCAACATGTCTCAAGTTTGGGGAAAAGGTTTTTTGCAAGATCAGCATTTATACCTTCCTTTTGCCAGGCTGCCATTGTTAATTATATCTTTTCCTTGCTTTTCCCAGTATTGATTTAAAGGAACCAGATCACCTCCCAATGTTAGGCTGCTGGTGAGTTAGTTTTGAAGGTGTTGCCTATTACCCATTTGGGAGATGTACAGAAAAAATCCATGGTTCATAGAAATCTGAGTCCCTATATTTCAATATTGTCTCCTGATATGATCTTGGGCTTTATGTCTTTGGATATTTGGATATCCTCTTTCAAAAAAGGAGAGGATTGGATTAAAGGACTTTTAAGAGTTTAAGACCTTTGAGTTTGTAATCAAAGGACACTGGGTTCAAGTCTAGCTTCTGATATTTACTATTTTTATGATTTTTAGACCCAGTTTCTTCAAATGTTAAGTAAGGAGGTTGATATATTCTTCATAATTCCAGTACAGACAGCGCTGAAAGGTAGGTATCTTTTTCTGAGTTTTGATGATGAACAGTTCAGCAATAGGAAAGAAAAGAAAGTGAACTTTATCATTCAAATAGAGACAGTAGTGAGAACATCTACGGAGCATCCATTGAGACTTGTCAATCAACTGTGCTCAAGGCAATCTCCAGATACTGAATGGTCATTCATTCAGTGCTGAGAATGTTAATAGGTGAACAAGAAACCAGTGTCCTAACCTATCAAATGACTCTGACATCTCCTCCAATTATGACCCTTGACCATTTGTCTTTGTTAATCAGTATCTGTAAACTCTGTGCAACACAGATAAGAAGAGTTATAAGCTAGGCAAATTGGTAAACAGATAAAGTGGTTTCCAAGGAGAGCTGGTCAAAATGTACTTTATCACCAAATTTCCCCACCTCTTTCTTCTTTGTTTTCATCTGTAATTTGTTAAGTGTGTGTGTGTGTGTGTGTGTGTGTGTGTGTATGTGTGTAACTGTAATGTGCAACAGGATTCAGGGAAAAAATACTACTAACAAATGTTAAGCAGATGACTAGAAAAATGAAATTCCCCAAATGTCAAAGGAAGCAATACTATGATCCTTGGTCTTTAAGGAAAACTTTAATATTTGTAGTCTTTCTCAATACATAAAATGCACAGTGAAGCACATTAGATAAAAGTATGGCTCCCCAAGAAGAATGTGTGACTCAATAAATGATCTGCTGTTTCATATGACATCCTGATTGAGTGGGGGAAAAAAAGCACATGGAAACTACTCTGATAAGACAGATGTGAAATGATCTCAGTAGAAAATGTTTAAAGGTTTGCACCATTTGATTATTATAAAAAAAACCCACACATACAGCATGATAGTTGGCCTTGTATCAAAGGGAGTTTAGGATTGAATGAGCAGGGAGACTTCTTGCCTCACTAAAATCTGTGTTCTCATTTGGAGATTGATTTTAGCTTCATGTCCAATCCTTCATCCTTTAGCAAGGCATTTTTCACTAAAGGAATTGTTAAAATTTTTTTAAACAAACAAACAAATAATAAGGAGGGCATTAAAACCCACACAACTGCTAGTTATTATTTCAAAATCCTACAAAAAACATGACAATTTAAAAATTTTGTAAAAGCAATTTTATTCCATGGGAAAAATAATGAAATAAAGTTGAACATTTACAAATAACCTTTCCATTCATGAAAAGCTAAAGTCTCAGAGGAACTCTGGAATAACTTGCATATGAGTTTATCTCTAATCCATCATCAGAGGAAAAAAAAACCCAGCTGATAGAGTACCCTGCTAATCTATTCTGAGTCCGCTGGAGCAGAAGCGGGAATGTTTGAGCTGTAATATTTCTTTCCGTCATAACAGCTAGCTGCCCGTCATGGGTCACATACACTACTTATCATCAGCTGAGTGTTGCTTCACATTTATATTTATCAAAAGTCAAATCTCCAAGCTAGTAATACTTTCCTTTCTACATCCAAAATGCAATGCAAGTTTTAAGCTGACCTGATAAATAAAAGTAACAAGAAATGACTTAAGAATCCCTTATAAATAAATATCTGAGAGGAAGCAAAGATTTTTAGAGTGTAAAAAGAAAAGGCTGAGGTTAATGAAATAATGTGTAGCCAAACTGATGCAAAGAACACTGATTTGGAAAATCACATTTTAAAAGACTCATATGTGCTATGTGATTTTTGAAAGGTTAATTCAAATGCATTTTGTTACTTGACACATTTGTATTAGGTTGTTAGATTGTCACATATTTACCCATCTAAGTACTTTTATTTTCCTATCCCGGAAAAATGTCATATGTTTTATATACATAACCTTGATGTCATGTGTAATACAGTAGTTTTGTGACATCACCAGTAGTTAGGACTAAATACAATGAAACCTATTTAGCAGGCACAGAATTTTATCTACATGCAAACAGAAAAACACCCTGTAATGAGATAATTAAGAAAAACATGGGCTTTGTGTCTTAAAGGTTATCCATTTTAGGTTACAGTAATTGATCCCAGTCACTTCAAATGTTTCAAACATTCCAAGCCTTCAGCCAAATGTTGAAAAAATAACTCTGCCAACATTTAGTATAGAAAAATTTGGAAGGCAGTTCATATTCTAAGAAAAGGAAAAATATATATTACTGCTGAAAGTTGTACGTGTGTTCTGCCTTCCAGTGAAAACCATAGCCAAATAAGCTTTCATTAAATTGGAACAAGATGACAAATACTGAAGCTGAAAATGCATACAGCAAATTAAAACATTAAACATTACAGAAGGTCTCTAATGTATAACAAAATGATTTTTTGAGAGAAAAAATAAGAGAAAATATTTTCAATATCTTAGCAGCCATCTAATCTTTTCTTCCCAACACACGCAAGTAATAATAGTCTTTATAACTGATACTAATTTTCTAAAAGAGCAGAGAATAGTAGCTTAGTTCCCAGAGTTTTCACGGTTAACAACGTCATAAACAATGGAATTTGAACTGCAGTTGCAAATTGAACATATCTAGATATATTTTTGGAGTACTCAGGTGGGCTGATTGCTTGACTGCCAATGACCATGTGACAAATTCTGCCTTGACAACAGGACTGTGTCATATATAATATTAGAAAATAGAAGGCTCACAATAATCTCACCACAAAGCACCTTTTGGTGCATTTTCCACCTTTCTACAAAAATTGAACAAGTAGCATATAGTATAGTTCAAAAAGCCCATAATGTAATACAGAGATCGGAGGGAAAGACTTGTTTTGTAGTAGAAAAAAATTGTAAAATTCTGTAAAATTTTGTAAATTGTAAAAATTTTCATTGACTCAGTGTGTGAAATATCAATATTGTGAATGCAAAACAAATTTAAAGCTACTTTTCACACAAGTATATTAGGAAATAAAATGTACTAACTATGGAACACATTGCTAAATGGCATGGCCTCCTGATAATTAAATAGAACTCCAGCTAGCATCATGACTCAAGACCTGTCCAATAACATTCATTGTAAGGAAAAGTTTAAAGGAATTAGAATTCAAGTATCAGTCCCTCATCACTAATAGTAATAATTGCAAAAGGCATTGGGCCAGAAGAGAATGATGAATTTGGAATCAAGAAATGTTGGATTTGAATTCTATCTCAGATAATTAGATATATGGATAAATCAGGGAACCTTTTTGAATCTTAGCTTCTTTATTACAAAACTAGGAGGTCGGATTTGATTGTCTTAGTTTCCTTCTGCTTATAGAGCTATGATCTAATTTTTCCTAAGAATAACAGTGGTAGTGGTGGTGGTGGTGGTAGTAGTAATTTTTAAAACCCTGATTTTTGTACTGTGTTTAGGTTCGCAAAACAATATATATTATTTATATGCTATATACAACTTGATACTCTCAACAACCCCAAAAGTTAAAAATTACAATAATTATCCCCATTTTACAGATGAGGTAATCCAGGCTAACAAAGTTTAAATGATTTGTCTGTGGATACATGTATCTGAAGCAGAATTGGAGTCCAAGTTTTCTTGACTTTAAGCTCAACCCTCCAGCTACTGAAACAAAAGCTTGGTCACTTGGATTCTTTTAAAGACAATGATTCAGTTATTTTAAATACATATATATGTATAAATATATATATATATATGTATATATATAAATAATAGCTACTAATTATTAACATTTATATAGCATATTCTTTGTGCTACATACTGTGATAAGTGCTTTAGAATTATTTTCTCATTTGATCTTCACAACAACCCTGGGAGGTAGGTGCTATTATTACCCTCATTTTATAGACAAGGAAACATAAAATATTTAATAATTTCATGATATAGAACTTCCAGTAAGGTGTTATATTTATACCACATTGGAAGTAAGGTCTGATTCTCAGCAAATCCTGAGCTCTGGCAAATCCTGTCAAGATGGAAAGATAAGTGAGGTCTGTGGGTCATCCAAGGACTAGCCTAGCTAAGCTTGAAGAAGCTCACCTTCAGCAGAAGGTGAAGAATTTTACTGAGGGGCCAAAATTTACCTACATTTACTAAAGCAGAGAAGGTGTTACACTTATGATATCAATGTCACAATTCTTTCAGTACATATCAATCAACAAGCATTTATTAAGCACTGACTATGAGCCAAGCATTGGGCTAGGTATTAAGGATCCTGAGACAAAAATAAAATTCCTGCCCTCTGTGAGAATTCATATTACAAAAGGGGAGACAATATGTATGCTCATTGGATAAGTGAATAAATAGTACATTTTGCTGACACAGGAGTGATCTTGCTTCTCATGAGGAATAACCTTACTCAGTCTCCACCTTGAAGTTGAATGTAAATCTTTGCCCAGAAGGTTCATATCCTTAGGAGTTCCAGTTATGCTTTCACAATTCCCACCTGACTCCAGTTCTGATTTGCCCCTCCCACAGAGTGACTGTCTTTGCCCCATGGAGTTCTTTCCCATCTACCTCTTTCTACCCTTTATGTTCCCTCATCAGAATGTAGCTCCATGAGAGTAGAAATTGTCTTGTTTGTCTTTTTGTAACCCAAGCACTTAGCATAATACTTGTTACATATCAAATGTTAAAATATTTTTTCTTTCTTTTTTTCTTTCTTTTCCCATTCTTCCTTCTCTTACTTTCTTTTCTTTCTTCCTATTTTCTTATAAGTAGAGTATAATTTTGGCACTAGATTTAGAATTTTAAAAGTATGAAAAATAGCATCTTCAATAATATGCCAAGAATATTGAGCTTTGAATTTTACTCTAACCAAAGTGTAAATTGGGCATTTGTGTACTCTGCTATTTTCTAAGTACTATTAGAGTTCAATAACATACAACTTTGCTAATAGATGTATCTGAAAATGGAAATGTACCTCCCAAAGTACAGAGAACAGCTGACTGGCTTAATATAGGTTGTGTCTATTCTGTATAAAAATCAATTCTAGTACCTTGCATATTGTTAGACTCAAAGTAGCACTTAATACATGCCTGATGAATTAGATTGTGAGCTGGCAGTTATTCAGTTATAGGGGTTATATCCTCCTGACTTACTTTAAAATCTAAGGGTTCTTAATTTGGGTCTATAATTTTTTAAAATATTTTGATAATTGCATGTGTGTCCCAGAATCTTTTGTAACCCTATGTATTTTATTTTATATATCTAAAAACAGTATTCCTAGAAGAGGTCCTTATCCATCATCAGACTGCCAAAGGGGTTCATGACACAATAAAGGTAAAGCAAATTGCTCTAAATATAATTTTGGATCCTGATATGTACCACTTAGACATTGCTTCTGGATGATGGGACTTTATAAACCTTAGATATGTCTCAAGCTCAAAGCTGCCTCTCTAGTCAAATCACCTCATGCTCAAGGGATTCACTTGTTTATTTATTCAAAATTTATTAAATCATTTTTGTCTATAATGAACTCCCACAAATATTAGAGATAAAAAGAGAATAAATATGATACATCAATAAATTTTAATTTAGTACTATTTATTTAGTGCAAGAACATGTGCTATTTAAAAAAGGTTCATGAGACATAATTTCTGGGTAATTTAACCATTTTATTAATAATGACAGCATTTTAATTAAAAAAATGGCGATTTGGCCATCTCTCTCTTAGACTAAAGACAATTATGGCAGCAGGCTCACAGTTTATATGCCCTTTTAGAAGAGGAGTGGCAATCAATTTTGATTACCTAAAAGATATAGTAAAAATAAATATTACAATGAAGGACTGGACATGATTTTTGATGACATCGCTTGTTTCTAAATTAACCCTGACCTTGGGCAATCTATCTGAAGAATTTATTTCCACCCAAATTTGAGTAAAACACAAAAGCTACTCCACCTGGATGAGGTCTGAACAAAAAGGTAGTCCAATCTCATTTTCAGCAATGTCCTTCAAGAAACTGAACTTTTAAACAGGGCTTCAGAAAAAGGATCTCCCCAAATCATTGATTATTAATAATTATTTCTCTCAATCTTGTGCTTTTAGAGACACAAAGAGATATATAAAACAATTCATACTCTCAAAAAACTTAAATTTTTATGGTTATTTATAATCTGGTAGTGAAATAAGGAACCTATACAAATGACCATAATATTAATGATCATAGGTGTAAGGATAGTATAAATATGTATGTTGATCCTTTAGGTAGATTATAAGCTCTTTGAGGGCAGGCCTATTTTTCATTATGTGTTTGTATCCTTGACATTTAGCACAGTGCACTAAACAGAATTCTTAGTATCAGTATGAACTGGGACAAGCACAATTTTCTTTTTAAAAATATGTTAAAATATAATTAAATCCAATATATGTATACATATTTATGCAATTATGTTGCACAAGAAAAAATCAGATCAAAAAGGAAAAAAATAAGAAAGAAAACAAAATACAAGCAAATAACAGAAAGAGTAAAAATGCTAATGTTGTGAACCACACTCAGTTCCCACAGTCCTCTCTCTGGGTGTAGATGGCTCTCTTCATCCCAAGATCATTGGAACTGGTCTGAATCATCTCATTGTTGAAGAGAGCCATGTCTATCAGAATTGATCATCATGTAATACTGTTGTTGCCGTGTATAATGATCTCCTGGTTCTGCTGATTTCACTCAGCATCAGTTCATGCAAGTCTCTCCAGGCCTCTTTGAAATTGTCCTGCTGGTTGTTTATCACAGAACAATAATATTCCATAACAGTCATATACCACAATTTGTTCAGACAGTCTCCAATTGATGGGCATCCATTCAGTTTCCAGTTTCTAGCCACTACAAAAAGGGCTGCCACAAACATTTTAGCACATGTTGGGTCCCTTTCCCTCCTTTAAGATCTCTTTGGGATATAAACCCAAGAGAAACACTGCTGGGTCAAAGGGTATGCACAGTTTGATAGCCCTTTGGACATAGTTTCAAATAAGTACTTAATTTTCCAAGGTGTTAGTTTCCTCAACTATCAAATGAAGACATAGGACTAAATGGTCTCTTAGGTCTTCTACCTCTGTGGAATCTGTTAAATGCTAAATCTCATCTTTTCTCAGTCCTCATATTTTTAAATTTTGCTCAAGTTTTTCATACTGTCCTCTGTCCTAATTTCTAGATATTTTTGCCCCCTGGGTTTCTAGGACACCTTTATCTCATAATTAGCATCCCCTCTGACCATTCTGACTCATTTCATTCCACTGATCATTTATCATCTCTCTCCTAAGCATTTGTGCCTCCTGAGTCTTAGCTGTGGGTCCCTTGCCTGTTCCACCTCTGTGTTTTCTATCTCCATGACTATTCTCCTAGACTCAAGTATTATTTCTCTGCAGATAACTCAACAAATCTCCACACCTAGCACCAATTTTTCCATTGAAGTTTTGTCCTGAATTGCCAACTACTAACTTATCTTTCTATTTGTCTTATCGATATCTCCAATCTATACAACTAGAATTGCATTTACTATATTTCTCTCTGAATCTTTCCCCCTCCAGATTTATCATGTCTCTTGAAGTCATCAACACCTTCATGTTTGAAAGCTCAGAGACAATTTTGCCCTCTCCCATCCTATATTCAATAGGTTTGCAAAGTTCCACCATTTTACCTTCTTCAAAACCCTTCACATCCCTCATTTTTTTTCTCTCCCCAAAGAACCAGTTCTGCTTTCATTGCCTCTAGCTAGCCTACTTTAAGAGTTTCTTAACTGGTCTCCTTCCTTCCAGTCTCATCCCTCTTCATTCCTTCTAAAGACCTGGTCTCTGTCACTCCCCTGTCTAAAATTGTTAAGTGTTTTCTATTTCCTTTTGGCCAAAATACCAACTTTCTAGCTTGCCATTAAAAACCCTTCATAAACTGGCTTCAGCCTTTCTTTCCAGACTTAGCTGATTTCACATTTCTTCTTTAAATGCACTCTGCATTTTGGCCAAAATGGCCTACTATTGTTTCTTATTCCCTAAATTGGGCATTCAGTCTTTCTTCTGATTTTCCTCAAATAAATGGTCTATTCATCTCTTAAAATGCTTTCCTTCCTTTAAGATTTAATATAAATCTCTCCTAATCCCCCTACTTGTCAGAGCTTTCAATCTCCTAATAATTTTATTATAATATAATAGCCTTGTATTTATTTATCTGTGTAAAAATCCCAATGCTATTCCTCCAGAGAATGTTAACTCCTTGAGGGCAGAGGCTGATTGTTTTTTGTCTTTGCATCTGCAAGAATCTAGCCAAGTGCCTTGAATTTAATAAGCCCTTAACAAAAGTCAAAATGAATTGAATAAGAGGTGTTAAGTTCACACAGAGGGTATGTCAAAGATGTTGATTGTCAATATACCTTTTTTTAAAAAGTCCAAATTACAGATTTATAAAAAAAAATGCATGTGGGAACTGGATCATAAAAATTGACTAAGAAATGTGTCATAATGATTAAGTTTAGCTGTAGCCATCTAATTCCCACGAAGATACTGATAAATTGGAAGGCAGCCAGAGATCAGTCCAAGTGAGAGAAACAGAGAAAGTAATGTTTGAGAAAAAAAGGGAAGGAGTCCCCAAACGTTTTCACTGGCAAAACAAAATATAACCTAACAACCATTAAATAACATATTTAATATTGAAGAAAAAGGACATATTCATGAATGGCATTAAAGCAATTATATTTAAGAAAGAAAGAAAAGGGGAGAGGTGAAAAAAATTAGACAATTTTTAAATTAAAAAAAAAAGCCAATACTATTTTACTTGAGAGAAGGCTTGGATTACAACCCTTTAAAAAAGAGTGAAGAATCATCACCTGGGGGCATTTCAGACTATCCAAGCAAATGCCAGAGAAAATAATCTTACACTGCCTAGGAAAGGAACTGGATGACCTCTGGACTCTTTTCAAACTTTAATTTTCTAGGCTTTATAAATAAAACATAGTTTAACAAAAATGTACATGTATCTATTCTTGTAGCCATTTGGGTCTCTGGGCTAAATAATGCATTTTTAACCTTTAAAGATCTCTTTCCCCTTTTAATGAGCTCAGTGTGTAAATACCACTCCCACCATGCTTAAGAAACACAAGAACTGTGCCCTGATTTTAATTTTTTTAAGCAGAACAATTCAGGCTGAGAGGTTTAAATATCCCTAGTCTAATTAGCCCTCTTAGGCAGAAACATACAGTACTATGTTATAGATATTTAGCCTTGAGGGCAGAATTTGATCCTAAATTATATATGTGTATATATGTCATAGATACGTATGACATATACATATACACAAATATACATACATACACATTAGGAAAATATGTATTGAAACAGTTAATTTGGAGTCTTTGGATATTTGGCAAATATCAATTGGGACAACTTTGAAGTATGTAGAGAAATCTTTTAATGGGTTAATTTTGGTGTGTGTGGGAGAAGTTTTAGGCATTATAGAAAATTCAATGCTATTTCTAAAATGCTCAGTAAATCCATTTGTTTCAGAAGTGTCATATCAGGGACAAATCAGTGTGTTAAGAATTGCCTGATAATATTGTTGTGGGATTAATCTTACAGAATAGATCATCAGGATGATTACCTTTGGCATTCTGAGTGCACACAGTTCCATTTTAAGCATGAAAAGCCTTCTAATGCCAAACTATGAGAGCCTATATATTGAATGATCTGCCACCATTCAATATTTAATCCTGCAATTGAAGGCACTAAAGGGATAGAGCAAAGTAACAAGATGAATGAATTGTGACCTCAAACTTGCAAAAAGACAACCCAAACAATTTATCTTTCTGGCCTGCGCTGCATCCTGAAGCCAATACTCCTATAACTTCTTCTCAGTCTGGGAATTGTAGATTGATCAAGGCCACATTAGCAAAGTACCTGAGACTGACACCTTGGGAATTCAAGCAATCCACTACTCGTGCTTTAAGAATATTCTGGGTCAATTTAGACTATCTGGGGCCTAAAATAAAGACTCATAATTAAAAATCAATTGGTTTTTTCAAGATGATATTTTCAAGAAGGAAATAAATAAATGCCTCTTCCCTTCATACAATCTATAACAATGAAAAAATACAATATCTTAGAACTGATATAGCTTCAAGTTTACTGTTAGCACTGGATTCTGCAAATTTATTTTTGGCATTGAATTCTTTTAAAGTACCCATTTCACAAAAGAATATTTTGGTACTTCTATTACTAATAGCATAAGCTCTGAGTCAACATATAGGCTGTTGGTTAAGACATATAACCATACTTTTTTTTTTTTTTTTGCTTTTTTGCTGAGGCAATTGAGGTTAAGTGACTTGCCTAGGGTCACACAGCTAGGGCATGTTAAGTGTCTGAGACCAAATTTGAACTCAGGTCCTCCTGACTTCAGGGCTGGTGCTCTCTCCACTGCTCCACCTAGCTGCCCCAACCATACTTCTTTAGACAGTGATCTTACTATTTTTCACAAGGTAAGTAGGGTCAAACTGATCAATACTTAGGTGATATATCTTCACTAGAAACTCCAGAAGCAGAAAATACAGTGGAAATAAAGAAAGTAAATATAAACCTACAACCTTATACTAATGCCTAGAATCATAAAACACAGATCCTGAATTTATGAACAACACAAATTCTTCCAGTTGCCTATTTTAACTTGGTACCTCAATCCTTATACCACTATTTTTCTCATTTGTGAAAAGTCTGAAGTGTTTTTAGTTAATGCTATTATTTATCTCCCTCTAGTTGTAATATTTTTTTCTTTTACTTTATAGTTTCATCATTTGTAAAAGGGGAATAAGTAATATTTGCAGTCTGAACCACACAAAATTGTGAGAAAAGTGCTTTTGTAAATCTTAAAGTACTATAAATGTGTATAGCGGTTATTATTCTTGGTGAATCTTCTCTAATAACTACATCATTTAGTGAGTAAGGTCAGAGAGTGGTATCTACTTTAGGAGGATGAACCAACCTTCAACCAATAAACAACTATTGGTTATGAAATACTAACTCCCTCCACCAATATAGATTTTCAACCTATTTATAATTTACATTATTAGGAAAATGTCCCTTGACCATGATCTATGATATTGTATCTTTCAGGAACAGAATTTGAATCCATTTCTTCCTGACTCCAAGGTAGACCTTTCATTTACTATGTTGATGCCATTTCTTAATTTGACTTCTCCTATGCCATGAATGAATTATAATTTAGGGGACCGTGGGCATTTAAGAAATTATTTCCCCTCCCCCAGAGTTTCTTCTGCAAACAAAAGAGTTTTAGACAAGACAGTCTCTGAGGTTCCTCCCAGCTTCAAATATATGAATCTAATTCTTTCTTTCCTGTTCTTTTCTAACCTTTCCTGTCTAGTGAGGCAGCTAGGTAGACAGCAAGCTGGATCTGAAGTCAGGAAAACCTGAATTCAAAGGTGAACTCAGACATTCACTAGCTGTGGGATCGTAAGCAAATGAGAATTTCTGCCAGTCTCAATTATCTCATATGTAAAATGGGGATAATTAGTATCTGCTTCCCAGAGTTGTTCTGAGGATTTAATGAGATAATACTTGCAAAATCACTCTGCAAATCTTAAAGCAGTAAGTGCTAGTTATTATTTTATTTTAATGAAAATTTTTATTTATTTTCTGACCCAGTGAGTGCTAATTGTAAATTTTCCTTAAGTGGTCTGTCTTTCTTTTCTCAGATTTCTCATAACATCATGAAATTTTCTTTAAATTAATCTATTTTTCCTAGGTATCATAATTATTTGTGTATGTGTGATCTTCTATTAGACTATAAGCTTCTTGATGGCATAGTAGGTCCCATATCTATAATTTTATTTCTGGCATAGCACAGTGCCACAGCACTCAATATAGTAGAAGCATCCTGATGAATTCCAACAATATAACTAATTAAATTTATAAAGACAGCATTGTGTGGTTTCCAGAGAAGTTGAGAGATTCTTTTGGAAAGCTGTTAATATGTAGTACAAATAGATTATAATTATACAAAAACCATAATAACGTAATGCAGTGTCATGGTGTTCTTGCCAGCTTCTATACACAGGTGACATTTAGGTAAATCAGCATTCTAAAAAAAAATCTGTCCCAGGAAATTAAATGGTATTTTAAAATATTATCAAGTCAAACGATCATGATGAAGAAATGCTTTATCTTCAAAATGATAAATGCAAAATCCATTTTCAAATCTTCTAAAAGTCCAAACAATTTAATATAGTCATTGTGGTTATTATGAAGTTTTCAGATAAAGTTTCACCTTCTTGGCAGAATAGAAATGTTTATGAAAATGGGATGATTGAGCAAAATAATTTCTAAAAGTGACTTACGTGTTTAGTAACTTCAGTATAAAGAAATAGATTCTAACTGCCTCCTTTCTTATTGGTTACTTCTTACATTTTCTTCTCCTATTTATTCTCATGTTAATTTTACAACTGTTGCATGTTTAAAGTTGCATATATGTTTATATGCTTAAAGTTGCATTTCTGTAGCCTGGACTGTTTGTAGTAGCATGTGTTTTTTATGTTATTGGATGGAGTCTCTGTAGATTTATAGGAAAATATAGACAAAAGGGTGAAAGGACAGGGATGAGTTTTAATCTATGATATTAGAGGAATTACACTGCCCACAATCACCAAAGAACAGATCATTCTAAATTTTAAAAATATTTTTGCATCCACAGCATGTTAAATATCAATTAAGCTATCATGTGTAGAATTAGACATAATCTCATGACACATGAAAAGCAGTTTGGTATAAAGAAGCACATATTCTGGAATCAGATGACTGGTATTAAAATCTGGGTTATTATATTTCTTACCTTACACAAATCCATTTATCCCTGTGGATTCAGAAGGTCTCAATTTCCTCATTTTTAAAGTAAAGGAGTTAGACTACAAGGGAAACAACACTGTCATTGGAGTGAGACGACTAAGATTCATATAGCATTTCTGCTGCTTACCCATGGTCTCAAGGATAATAATGTGACCTTGGGTGCATTATTCCCTCACCTATAAAATGGGTGGTCTGTACTAAATGGCCTCAGAGGTTCCTTTCCGCTCTACACTTATGCTATGAGTAAGAAGACTGAGGATATGTCAAAAGTCTCTTTTGCTCTGATACCTATGATCCTAAATATCTCCTAGTAAAATGGAAAAAAATTCTAGTTCTAAAATAAGATGGCATAAGTTCAAATCTCTCATACCTTATTTGTTTTTTTTAATGACTTTGGGCAATTTATTTAACTTCCATTGGTCTCAGTTTCCTCATTTGGAAAACATTAATTGTTCAAAAGAGATTATGTGTGTAAAGTATTTAGCATGGCACTTAAGACTTACTATGTACTTAAATGTTTGTTTTAGACAATTTTCAGATGAAGAAATTAAAGTCATTTCTATTCACATGAGAAAAAATTCTCAAAATAAGCATTGATTAGAAAAATGCAAATTAGGACAAATTAAGATAGTATTCTTAGGTCCTACTTCATACTTGACATATTTACTAAGATGACAAGAAAAGATAATGATAAATGTTGGAGGGGATGTGGGAAAACTGAAACACCAATGGTGGAGTTGTGAAATAATACAACCACTCTGGAGAGCAATTTGAAACTATGCCCCAAATGATATAAAACTGTACATACCCTTTGATTCAGCAGGGTCTCTACTGGGTCCTAAAGATATCATAAAAAAGGAAAAAAAATACACATGTGCAAAAATGTTTATAACATCCCTTTTTGTGGTGGCAAAGAACTGGAAACTGAATGGATGACCATCAGTTGGGGAATGGCTGAATAAATTATGGTATATGAATGTAATGAAGCGAGCAGAACCAAGAGAACATTGTACACAGTAACAAGATTATGTGATCAGCAACTGTGATGAATTTGGTTTGTGCTTCACCCATCAATCAATATGCATTTATTAAGTGTTTACTATGTACAAGCCACATGCATAACATTTGAAGGGCTATTTCAAAGCTAGTTAGATTCCAAATTGAAGACATTTCTATGAAGTAAAAAATATGTTTTATGTATTTTATTTCAGATTGGATTAAAAAGGTTTAAAAAGGATTAAAGAAATGAAAAGAAAAAAAGTTATTGTCAAAATGAATGACCAAAATAGGGACAACAGATTTTAATTTTACAAGTTGGGAGAGGTAGATAAGATAGGTTGAGGAATCATCAGGAAAGGCAATACAATGAATGTGGCAAGGTAGAGTTAGTGTCACAGAGATGTAGCATAGGGAATAACAAAGAGAAGAGAGTGAACCTCTGAAATATCCCATCTCAGACAGGCCTTCAATTCTACACAGCATATTTTAAACTCACTCTATTATACTTTCTCTCTGAAGTTGTTCCAGACTCTCTCTTCTCCCTTTAGTTCTTCTGAATCATTCTCTCCCTACTCACTTGTCTGAAAAAATTGATGTCATTTAGTGAGATCCACTTTATTTCCCCTTTATTCTATCTCAATTCTTTTAAAAATCACTATCCAGTCTTCCTTACTTTGCTCCAGTCTCTGAAAAAAATGGCTTTTCTCCTTAGCAAGAGCTTGTGCTCATGATCTGATGTCCTCTTATTTCTTCTAGAATCTTGATCTTCTTATCGTTTGATTTTATATCTGGAATTGCTCCTTATCTATTGGTTTTCTCCCTGGGTGCTAAAAATCTGTGCTGATAACTTGCCCTTCCAAAAAAAAAATGAGAAGAGGAAAAGAAGGTAAGGAGGAGGAAGGAGCAGAGAAGATAGAAAGGAAGAAGGGAAGATAAAAGGGGGAAAAAAGCAGAATTCTTCATTTAAAGCTATCATCCTATGTATCTACTTCCTTTTATTATCAAAATCTAAGGAAAAAAGTCATCAAAGTTCATGGCTTCCATTTCTTTAACTTCCAATTTACTTTTTGCAGTCTGGCTTCTTACCCTAATTATCTATTAACTGCTTAATCTCATGACCTTTACATAGAACTCAGCCTCCTTGTCCCTTATGCTACTTTTGAAATTGTCGTTTTTTTTCCTTCTTCTGAACACTTTCTCTTCCCTTTTGTGGTTTTTGTGATATAACTAGCTCATGGTTTCTTTCCTGACTATTTCTAATTCTCCTTAAAGATACCCACTTCCAATGCACTAAATGAGAATATTCTTCCAATTCCTGTTATGAGCCCCCCCCCACTTTTCCTCTCTCTCTGCTGACTCTCTTTCTTCCTCTTCCTTTCCCTCTATCTCTCCCTGTCCTTCATCATTTGTATTCTTTCTCTTCTGGAGACAACCAGTTGGCGAAGTGGATAAAGTACTTGGTCTGGAATCAGAAAGACTCTTCTTCCTGAATCCAAATCTGACCTCTCTATATCTGAAACTCAACATGTCCAAAATAATATACATTACCTTTTTTTCTGAGGCAATTGGGGTTAAGTGACTTGTCCAGGGTCACACAACTAGGAAATGTTAAGTATCTGAGGCCAAATTTGAACTCAGGTCCTCCTAACTTCAGGGCTGGAGCTCTATCCACTGCACCATCTAGCTGCCCCCATGCATTACCTTTTTTCTTAAACCTTGAGTATCATTATCTTTCAGAAAACTGAAGTTTTTTTTTAATAAAGCTTTTTATTTGCAAAACATATGAGTGACCTTTCAACATTGACCTTTGCAAAAAAAAACTTTTTTTCCCAAGCTTTTCCTTTCCCTCCCCCCGCCCCCCACCCCTAGATGACAGGTAATCTAATACATGCTAGATAGGATAAATTATATGACAAATACAATACATGTATACATATCTATACAGTTATCTTACTGCACAAGAAACATCAGATCTAGAAAGAGAAGAAGAAAAAAAAACAACCTAAGAAGGAAAACAGAATGCATGGAACTATTCACAGAAAGCGTTAAAATGCTGTGTTGTGGTTCACTCTCAGTTCCCACAGGCCTCTCTCTGGATGTATATGACTATCTTCATCGCAGCACAACTGGTTTGAATCACATCATTGTTGAAGAGAACCATGTCCATCAAAATTGATCATCATATAGTCTTGTTGCTGTGTACAATGCTCTCCTGGTTCTGCTGATTTCACCCAGCATCAGTTCATGCAAGTCTCTCCAATCCTCTCTGAAATCCTCCTGTTGGTCATTTCTTACAGAACAATAATATTCCATAACATTCATATACCATAATTTATTTAGCCATTCTCCAATTGATGGGCATCTTTTCAATTTCCAGTTTCTTGTCACTACAAAAAGGGCTGCCACAAACATTTTTGCACATGTGGGTCCCTTTCCCTCCTTCAAAATCTCTTTGGGATATAGGCCCAGTAGAAACACTGCTGGGTCAAAGGGTATGCACTAAAACTGAAGTTTTTGAGAGACCTTTCAAGACATTTAATTTTCCTCCTTTTTATGGACTCTGAATTTTAGCTAAGATTTCAGCTAGTAGTCTTTCCCTGAGCCTGGCATTTTATCTCTTAAATTAGCTCCTTTGTTCCCATACTTAGAATGAACTCCCTCCTCTGTCTCTTAGAATCCTTTGCTTCAAGGTCCAGTTCAAAGGGCACTTGCTATTAAGAAAACATTTCCTTATTCATCCAGGTATTAGTTCTCTTTTAAAATTAACAATTTTTTTTCTAGAGGCAAATCTGCTATATCATGATCCTACTTAGACCTTGGTGTTTATCCATTTGAATGCACATTCAATCCCTCCAAAAGAACAAGAAGCCTTTTGAGGTCAGTGACAACTTCATTTCTGTCTTTATGCCTCAAAATTCTAGAATTTAAGAAATATTTGCCTAATAGAATTGAAGACGTGGCTTCCAACTGCATGTCAAGGAGATAGATTAGAATTTAGTTCTAATGACATTGTTTATTAATAATTTTTATAATAAAGTGAGATATCTAGAGGCAGATCAGAGACTTTATTGGAGAAGAAACAAAAACATTTTAAAGGATGGATATCATAAACTGGATTACTTATATAATCTTCCTCTTAATGTCTTTCTCATCATAGCGACAAACTTTTTTGTAACATGGAATATTTTGGCAATCTGGTAAAAATTATATGACCCCTTTCATTAAATTGGATGGAAAGAAAATCAAAGATTATTGATAAGTAAAAGAGTTGGATTCTTCCCTACATTTACTTTCATGGACCCTTGAAATCTATCAACACATCCCTCACTAGGAACCCCTGCTCTAGAGTTATAATAAGGAAATGAGACTGGATAGATTTTAAGCAATATGAGGATATTTACATGTAGAACTACTTTTATTTTCAAGCTTGATTCAGATTTGAGATCTATGTATCTGTTTCAAGGAGAAGGATCAGGCCCAGAGGATGATGCTACCAGGAATTTTTCTACAGGATTGGAGGTCTATGGGAAAGTCTGATAGGTTCACCCCTAAAAGTTGATGCAGCTAAATAAAAGCCAGTGATGAGGGTGGATCCGCAGCTTGATGGGAGCAAAGGAAGGCTGAGAAGCTCTTCCCTCTTGCTACTCCATCTACGAACAGCAAGCTACTACTTTAATGTAATCCCTTTCCTGCTCTGGAAAGAACAAAGGAATTGCTGCTTAAAAGAGTCTGTTTCTGGCAAGGAGACCATGTTTCAAAACATTTGAAAAAAAAAAGGAACAGAAAGTAACAGGAGGAAATTATATAGGAGAAGGTGCTCTTGATTTTCTTCTCAAAAAAAAGGAGAAAAAGTGAGGCAAGGAATTTTGCAAATGAATGTTCATTGAATTTCTTTTCTTGAGACACTGAATTTTTTCCTCACTACACATCCCATTATTCTTGCTTCTATCTTTATTCTTCTTTTTTTGAAGAGACACTTCAAGATACTATAAATTGAGTGATTGCTTCATTCTTTATGAATTCTAATATTAAGGCAAATCCAATTTCAAAACTGAACCATATGTAAAGTAATAGTGAACTCTAACACTCAGGATTAGTACAATGTGATTAATTACTCATTATTCAGCAGAGGTTTTCTTTCTTTTTTTTTTATTTTAATGGATAACACTGCAAGTCTGAAATCCTTATGTGAATAATAGTCTGACTTTCAGCAGGATGGATTAGTCATTTTTACAAAGTCCTTGGGCCATACAGAAAATAAAAGGTGTATTTTTATGTTAATGATTTTACTCTATAACCTTTGTTTTTTGTAGACATGATCAGGAATGTCAAATCCTATGAAAAGAACTGGCTCTGATGACATCTCTTGATCTCTTGGTACATATCTGATAATTTACTGTAACAAAACAGCACACCACTTTGGCAACTGAAGGCAAAATACTTATTCTACTGAGAAACGAATACTCATAACTACAAGAAAAGACAGGGTGAAAGGATAATCAGTGAAGTAATCTCTCTATGGCTACACTTTTAAAACAGAATAAATTGAGGTAAGAACAAAGAGTTAGTGTCTAATTGTAAACTGCCCAAACCAAATTTCAAGCTATTTATAATTAAATACAATAGGAGTAATCCAGGTTCATACCCTCAAAATCATTCTCAACTTTTCTTATCCCTCCCTTATACACTACCTGTCAGCTGCCAAATTCTGTAGATTCAACTCCAGAACGTCTTGTCCATACATTCCTCCTTCCTGCCATTTATGAAGCCTCCATTCTATTTCAGGCTTTCCCATCTTATTCTCTGATCCATTTCATCCTCCACAAAACTGCCATATTCATTCTCTTCAGGAGCAGATCTGACATGTTATTCCCTGATCTTTCTGGGAAGAGTGGGATTGATTTAATCTTGCTCCTCCTTATATCCCCTCATACAACATTTTATCTCCTACTTTTTTTTGTTTTTCTAATGGATACTTCCCCTATCTATCACACCTAGAATGCAATTCACCCTCACTTCTGCTCCATGGAAAGGCTCACTCCAAGAGATGTCATTAATATATTTTTATCTTTTAGTCACCTCTTCTCATAATAATGTTTTTAAATGCATAAAATAAATCACATAGGATTATAAAGGGAACCAATTGTACTGAAATATAGTTATCAAAATATTGTTTAAAAGGTTACAGACCTCAGGTTCATTAAGAAGCATTACTCAAGAGCAGAGGTATCAAATACCCTCAAATGGTCCACAACCCTCTTGAATGGAGCAGATTGAAATGTAATTGGGAAATGCTTCACAAAATAAAGATGTAATAAAATACAGATAATACATTTTAAAACTAAATCAATATGCTATTGGCAAGGATCCATAAGTATAGGTTAGTGACCTCTATTGTTTTCTGAGCTGGATACTACTGTCCTAGAGAAATAAGCTTCAACTCAAAGATTACCTTCTAAAAAGTCTTTCCTGATTCACTGATTCTCCATTCTCCCCAAATAACTTTGCATTTATATTGTCATTTCATTATATGTGTGTTCATTGTTCCTTCTTAGTACAGTAAAAGCTCGTAGAGGGAAAAGACATTTTCCCTTGTATCCCTAGCAGCAAGTAGCGTACCTAGTACAAAATAGGAATTCAGATAAATGCTTATTCATTTAACTTGAATAGTGGAACAACAGGAAGGAAGTCCACTGGTGATTTCCTCTTTTAGAGAAATTATCTCATGTTGGGTAGTGGGTTGGCAGCCAGTGAAATGAAATTGAAGTTTTCCATTTCTGTTAAGTTATTCAGTGATTTAGGTTTTTCCTCTCTCTGCAATATGAGGAGTGATAATATTTCTTATTAATTACCTCAAGCCTATGCAGTAGAGCAGGTGGCTATAATGCAGAGCAGCAGCCTTGAAGAAGAATTAGTCATGCATTAACCATTAAAATCCCACAGGAAATGAATTTAAAAAATTGTATACCTCCTACTTTAAATAAAAGGACACAGGAGATGTAAATAGCATTCAATTTGTTACATCAGTTACTTCAGATGGGGAAAAAAACTAACTAAATACAAAGAGATTGATAAGTAGGTAATACTACAATTTTAGAGACTGGTGATATTCTCTGGATCATTCTTTGATGTAAGGGAACTGAGAATCATGCCCCCTCATTCTATTATTTTTATTCACTTTATTAATGTTTTTTAATTTTGAAATCCCCTGTGAATTCTCACTGATAACAAATAAATTATTGTGCAAAACTAATGGATGAAGTGACCATGTTTGACAGTGCATTCAATATGACATACCCATAATCCCTCATTTCCCTCCTAGCAGATGGGTGTTTTCCAATCTCTTCATGAGAGACAACTTACTTATTTTAGAGAAAAGAAGACAGAAACCTAAGGAGTTGAGATGATATATGTCAGATAAAAAAGAGTCAGTGACACAGCCAACAGAAAGACAGAAAGCTAGTTATCTAGGTTTTAAGAATCCAAGTCCAGTCCTTTTCTAAAATATGGCTTTAAAAAGGAATTCACATATAGGTGTTTATGCTTAAATTATACATGTTACCAGTCATTTCTCACACCATAATAAATGTCAACTTCATCTTTATTTTACAGATGAAAAAAATTTTTTAAAAAAGAAATGGAAAAATTGCTTATTCAGAATCCCATCATTAGTGATTTTAAATTAATCATAGCAAAATAAAAATAAGTTAATCAGAGATATTTCCCAATGCCAATTGTATTCAGAACTGAGATGACTTATCCCACTGAGGTCCAATGGCCTTAGGATCTTAGGATCAACTATCTGGAAATAGAAATGATCTTAGACATTGAATCTAATCTCCTCATTTTATAGATGATTAAATTGAGTTCAGAGAGGTGACTTGATCAAAATCACTCAAGTTGTTAATGGGAAAGAAAGGTTTCAAATCCAGTCTTCTAATGTCAAATCTAATTTTCTTTCCCTTGTATCATTTCCCACCCCCCTGATTTTTCTATATTCTTATTATCACACAACTGTAGTGGGAAGTTTATTATAAAGAACAGTGGGAATGAAGGCAATCCTACCCTTATGAGAATTCTGGGTTATATCACAACTGGTCTAATCATTCTTCCTCTACTTAAGTTTGCCAGGTCTACTCATGACAAATTAGATTTAGAGCTGGAATGGAGCTTAAAGGCTCTGTTTTATTTTGCATATGAGGAAACTGAGCCACAGAAAGAGTGATTTGCCCAAGATCATGGAGGTAGTAAGTAGTAAAACTGGTATTCAAATCCATGTTATATAATTGAAAATCTTGGATCTTTGTCTACTGTACCATGTATATTATCTGTCAAATGACATATGGTGGGGGTGGAGTGGAGAAATAGCTGCTTAAGTTGTTTTACTCTGGGAAGAATTTCAATTTAAGATAGAAGCTCCGAGGTATGATTTTAAAGTTAGAGGGCTTAAGTTCAAATCCTATTACCTTCTACTTATGTAAACGTGGCAACACCATTAATTTTTTTGGACCTTACTTTCTTTTTCTATAAAATGAGCAAATTGGAGGAGATGATCTCTGAGCTCTATGCATTCTAGATACTACAAAAGATAAATATAGAAATTTCTATATCTTATGTAGTATCTAGAATGCTTTTTTCTTAAGCTAAACAAAACAAATATATGGATTAAATACGGTTCAATGCATTTTGTGTCCTTGGGGAGGGAGGGGTAGAGAAAGATAGAAAAAAGGAATAAGGTTACAGCTTTCACATCAATCTTTGTAAAAAAAAAAATGTACTTCAGCAGATCTATTGTCATTTGGCTGCTAAATACCATGCGGACCAGGACATATTGTTAGTCAACACAAAACTGATGTTGTACTTTAGGAAGCAGAGCTTTTTCTCCTGCTTCCCAACCAGGTAAACCAACAAGAGCTCTCTGAGGAGCCCTGTGCAACAAAGAAAGACCAGAGTTTCCTTAAAGGATGTGCTTCCTGCTAACTTCTTTATATTTATAATGTCTAGTGACTCAACAGCATCACACAGATCAAGCCCAGAGGAAATGTAGCAGTTAATAAATTATTAAGCTTCGCTCCTTTAAAACATCAGGACTGGGCAGGACAAAGGCTCACAGTGGCCTGTCAAAGGCAAAAGGATCTGCAAATCTCAAAAAGCAGAGTTATCTGAGCCGTGGAACAGCTGGCATTGCGGATCCCCAGGCCCACCTGGGATCCACTTACTGCAGCCTGTCATTCTCACCGAGTTTAATGCTAATACAGTCAATGAAACATAAAACCAAGCTGAGGGATATGGGCTATGGGCGCCCTCAAAGGATCTATCTCACGCTTAGTAAAATGACCTTTAAACAGTCATCGACAGAAATAGGGCTTTGAAACTACAGCTTTGCGTTTGCACAGAAATCTCTTAATTGATACTGGTGACTTGTTTATAATATGGTGCATAGTTAATTGAAACTCTACTTTGTTCTATTCCCTGTTAGACAATTAAATTTCAGATTTCATGGCTTGTGCCACATCCAAAGGACTAAAATGACTAATTCTTGTAGTTATTAAATTCAATTTTTTTTTCCAACAAGGAAAAATTGCTTCAAAATTGCTTGCATTCAATTTCAAAGTCTCATTTATTGCATGACCTGGGAGTTACTATTTAACCTTTTTTATCTCACCTACCAAATCCAAACTGGCTCATTTTAGAGAAATGGTTGTCCTAGGCACTTGGCTTCCCTGTGTGTGGAGTGAAAGTCGTGATAGTGGGGCAGGTGGGAAGGGCAGATGGCCGAGTGGATCAGATTAGCAGAAACAGATAAGGAATTCTTTCCTACTTTTATCCCTTTCTCATCCCTTTCTCAAAGTAGGTACCTAATCTTAATATGGGGGCTGAAAAGATGGAAGAGATCTGTTCCTATTTAAGTAGAAAAAAGAGATTTCATATAGTTCCAAATTGCTTTCCAGAGTGGCTAGACCAATTTACAATTACCCCAATGAGGCTTTTTTCCCACAGCCCCTCCAGCAATTGTCATTTTCCATTTTTGTCATCTTTGCCAATATGATAACTGAGACTGAAGTTGAAAATTGCCTTAATTTTTATTTATCTCTGTCATTTGGAGCACTGCTGATAGCTTTGGGATTAAGTAAAACCAACATATTTATTGTTCACTCATTTGTGACTTCAGACTACTAAAAGAGAATTACATTATCATTTATTTTAGAATTTTTAGGTTGTGAAAGGGACATGATTTAAGAGCACTGATAAGGAGCTGGTGAAATAAGGGAAGATACTTGATCAACATGAAATCCCCATTTGGTTACACATCCTAATGTGGATGTAAGGCTGCTCCTGGTTCAATTTCATGGAACTCAAAACTGCATTGATCATGTAATAAAGGTAGATGATCTCTCAAAATTAAAATGGCCAGAGATCATCCAATCATTATTTATTCAGCATCTACTAAATGATAAATATTATGCTAGAAACTGAGGGTACACAAATGAAAATGAAATGATTGCTGACCTCAAGAAACTTACTTTCCATAGGAAACAAACCAAGTGGATACATAAAACACATGCAAGATAACAAAGCCATTTAAATTGAATTAGGGAACGAAAGCAATAAAACTGCATCAAATTTCTAACCAGTACTTCTCAAAAAGATTTCATTTAGAAATTAAATTTCTATCATTAGCCTTTGCCCTCCCTAAAGAAATTAATCAAACCAAATAAAAAATAACCAAACTCAAAAACAATGCTGGCAATATCAAATTTATGAATGTCACATCCCAAATAGGAAAAAATGTTCTAAGCAATGATTAGGTTTACAAAAACATATTTAATCCATACTGTTGCTAAATTATTTTGCCATATCTTATAGGGCACCATATCTCCCATTTCACTTCCCAAATATCTCCTTACTATGGGTCTACTCTGGGAAGATCTTCATGCCATAAAAACTTGCATCCCACTCCTGTCCCACAGCTATGATAGGTGAGGTTTTGCCTTACCTTGTTAGGGGCCAGGCCTCCACATTTCCTGACTATTTGTTTATTTTTCTTTTGCAGATAACTTTCTTCCTTTCACCTCCCCTTCCTTCCCTTTAAGTGCTGTGTGCTATCCCCACTTCCCCTACCATTAGAAGGCAAGTGCCATGAGGGCAAGAATTATCTTGCTTTGTGTTGTTTACATCCCCAACACATTGCCTAGCACATAAAATTTTATCTATTATCTATTGTAGATTTTAACATCCATAGAAACAATGCTTGTATCTTATCTAAACTTTATATTTTACTTATTAGTATAACATATATTAACCTTAATTCTAAAAAAGCTATTGTTGAACTTATTAAATGACTAGTTAGTTTGGTTTTATATTAAGCATTGTGGGAAATGGAGAATTATAAAATATGGATCTTGTCTTCAGGAAATTGATAATTTGACTAGAGAGATAAGACTATAAATTGAAAAACAATGGCAAATTACTAAAGATATGATCATGATTAAAATCATTGGTAAAGCTTGTTAGTGCTATAGATGTTAGATAAGAGAAATATGAGTGTGGGTCAGAAACACTAAGAAGGAACAGGGGGCAACTAAGTGGCACAGTGGACAGAACACAGGTCTGGAGTCAGGAGGACTTAAATGTAAAAATGATCCAAGGTCAGGTGAGCCTGGGTGTCAGGTAACCTTGATTGATTGCCCCCCTCCAAAAAATAAGATGGGACTAGAGCTGGTCCTCCAATAATAAGTTTTAGATCATCAGAGGGCAAAGGACAAGGGAAGAAACAAGGTGTACATATGCATTTATATGAACATGTTTATAATATGTGTATATAATATGTATTATGCATATATCTATACATATGCTTATATGCATGGTGTGTATATATGTATACATTTGTCTGTGCATATACATATCTATCTATCCATATGTATATCAACCTATAATTGCATTAATAGGGGGAACTCCAGTTGTAGTTGAGGACAGTACAATTTCTACATTTGTTCTGCAATTCTCAAAGTTGCCTGGGCCGATATTAAATCACTTGTCCAGGGTCCCCTATAAAGTATGGGTTAGAGGAAGTACTAGAACCCCCACCCTGCTCATGCCAAAGTCAGATCTCATCCCCAATGCTGCTTTGCCTTGGTTCTGCTCTATTTAAATTAGTGAAAATCCCATTATCAATTCCTATAAACATGAGGGAGAAAGGAAAATAAAGTTTTGTGCTTCAAATCTTTAAACTTTCTTCTCTTCTGAATTGAGGAAGAAACTCAAAAGTTTTTATTCTAGGGCTTGCTTAGAATGATTTTTAAAAACTGTTTTCTCTGATGAAAGATTTTAAACTGTTCGGAAAAGTTGAGTGATTTTTGTTTGTTTCATGTGTTTTTTCAGTGACTAGTTTCTAAACTGGAAAAAAAGGACAGGGTTAATACTGCTGATTTGTCACCATTCACAGAGTTTAAGAAGGGCTAATGTTTTCCTTTAAAAAAATAAAGACTGTCAAGAATATTTATGAAGTAAAATTAATTTGTCATGTTAGAGGTGAGAAAGACTATTTATTGACTTGGAATGTTACAAGAAGAAGTGAATACTAAAGGTTGACAACAAGCTATTGATTGGAGAAAATAAATTATGTGATCAATCAATTTCACAAAAGTATCATTGTACCTTTTGGTTTAAAAAAATGCATTCCGTTTGGAAAGCATATGGTACAAGTATGTGGGAAGTAGAGTATTCATGACTAGCAAATATACACATGAAGATGAGTGCCACAAAAAAGTTTGGGTATTTTTGACAGAAGATGAGAACAGGGGCTTTTCTTGTATCAGGAATTTGAAAGAAGACATGGGAGTGGAAGGAACCATAGAGAGATCATTTAGTCTAGTAGAATATTCACTTAGAAAACTTAAATTAACATGATCTATGTTGTATTGTATTTTTGTTTTGCTAAACATTTCCCATTGACATTTTAACCTGGTTAGGGCTTGCAAGTATTCCCTGAGTTTCATACCTTTGTCTATATTCTTCTTTATTTTGAAGAGTTCTTTATTCTTATTATTTCATCCGAGACCAACAATTTCAGGTCATGGCTGTTTGAAAGAATGTGGTAAAGTCCCTCACTTGCAGGTCCCAATGCTGGTATTTGAACCCATGTCCTCTAAAACTCTTTTCACTAAGCTATAAATTTAATGTTTATAGGATGATTTGAAGAAGACTGCCTTGGGGTGTTAGTGTCATTTTGTGGCATTCAGTCTCATTTTGGTATTCCTTTGTTTCTATTGTTGTAGTCGCTGTGTGTTCTGTTTTCCTTATTTTACTCACTTTATTTTGTGTCCATTTATGCAGATCTGACCTTGGAGTAGTAAGGTGGTGAAATGAATAGAGCACCAGACTTAGAGTCAAGAAGAACCGAGTTCAAATTTGTTTTGACTCTAACTATAAATGTGTGAGCCTGGCCAAATAATTTCACTTCTGTTTGCCTCAGTTTCCTCATTTGTAGAATGGGATAACAATAGCACATACCTCCCCACAGTTGTTTTAAGGATCACATGAAGTAACTACAAAGTGCTTAGGATAGTGCCTGGTCCATTATAAACACTGTATAAATGTTAGTTATTATTATTATTTTTAATATATCTTCCCGTGTTTCTCATTCAAAATTACTTTTCTGAAAGAAAACCAGAGTTGTAAATGATATTGTCTTTCTGACTTTGGAAAATTAATCCAAAATAGTTTATAGGAAGGCCTGTTTTAGAGATGTGAGATAATTTTTTTTTAAATTATACCTGCTTTAATCAAGTTCTTTGTGTGCATTTCCAAATACTTCTGGCAAGTAAGACAGCTGGACAGTATGCCCAAATCTATGATTACATGTGATAAGAAATAATAATGAAAGTGATTTTAATAATTTGCATATTTATATATGATTTTCTGTAATGATGTCCTCTGTGAAATATGATTTTAAAGAGTGTTTTTTGCCATAGAAACAATCTCATTATATCATATTGAATATACATAATAATAGTATACATAATATATAACATGATCTTTTTGTGAATTTGCTAGAAATAGTCACTCAATCACTTAGTCAAGAAGCATTTATTAAGTATTACTATATGCCCAATATTGTCATGAGGATTAAATTAGAAAATATTTATAAAACCCTTAACACAGTTCCTGGCATATAGTAAGTGTTTAATGCTTGGTTCTTTCCCATTCTTCTTTTTTTTTTTTTTAACACAATGGCCACAATTTCTTTTAAGAATCATATCTTCTATGTTACTTATTACTCCTGTACTCTGATCAAGTCAAACGGACTTTCCTTCTTTTCATACATAATATTCCATCTACCTTTTTCCACTTTTATACTGGTTGTCCTCCATACCTATATACATATATTACAGGTCAAGAGCAATAAATAAATATATTTATGTGTACATATGGAGAAATATATGCATGTGAATGCATAAACATATTTATTTATATATGAATGTATTATTTCTTAATTATATAACATATTAAGACATATAAGTCTATAATGAACATATATACACAATCTAAGTGAACACATACAAAAAAGAAGTAAAAGTAATAAGCTTTTTGGTGAAGAATTCCTATCTCTGAAAATCAAATTTCATTTTCATTCATTTTCCTCAGCACCTGTCCTACATTAACAAATCTGCTTTTCAGTTTGACATTCTCTTGAATTAATGTTTAGACTGATAAATCATTCCACTTTAAAAATCAGTATGCTTTTGAAAAATTGCTTGGTTCTATCTTAGTGTACACAGCAAGTCTCTACAAAGAGCAAACTATTTAACCTGTCTATGAATTTCTGGTTTTGACTGAGAATAGAAGCTTTCTTTTCCCAGTTTTCTTGAAGTTGGCCTGAGAGTGGAGGTGAGCACAGGTGTGGAGGGAAGTGTTTCAATTGTATTATGTTTGAATTCATTTGTGCAGTGGCCAACATAGACAAAGTTCTCAATCTCTAAACTGGGAAAATATATTGTACTGCAAGTGGGGTGTTCTTGAATAAGCCATAGAAGAGATAGTTGAGACCCTTACTAGCTTTAAGTCAAAGAAAGGAAAGGGAGGGACTAGCAAGGTGGAATGCAGACAAAGGGGAATAAAAGAGGAAAATAAGAGGGGAGCTATGTAGAAAATCACAAAAAGAAAGAGTAATTAGAGGAGGTTGAACAGGAAATAGGATAGACAGAGGGAAAGTAAGAGCATGGAAAGAAGCTCAAGTTGCTTGAAAAGGACAAGTAGTTCTTTAGGGGAATTGTGAATATCTACTTTCTTCTCATCTTTTATAATGCAGCAAAGCAAAGAAAGCAAATATGTTAATATCAATGGTGGTTTTTAAAAAGCAGTAGATGGGAGTGAACACTAAACATTTCTTTTTTTTATTTTCAGGGTTTCCTAACAGAATGAATTCATAAATTATAAGAGAATAAATTATTTTTGAGGAAACAAATGAAATCATGGCCTTTTCTTTGTTTAACATTTTTTGAGCTCATGATAGAGGAAATTGTAAACATCAGCAATGACACCCACCTGTATTCACTCTGTAATTTTTCCTCAAGAGCTTTGGAACTAAATGCTAAATGAGGAATTTTTCAGAGAAAAGAATTGTGACTCAGAAAAGAAAATTTCTTTTTTAGGTGTTCTTCTTGTTTGAATATAAATATATCAACTTTTTATATGGGCACTGAACAGAAAGTTGTGAGGCAGAACTACAAATGTTCTCCTTTGCCAAAGCATTGCCAATATTTGTATATGGGTGATTGTGTGTGTGTGGAGTTATTGACTGAGGCCTTTCCAGGTTAGAGGAAGAAGTGTGACTCTATTGTTCCTTTAGCTCTATGTTCTGGAATGCAGACCAAACATTAGGCACCTTAGGTCTAGACTGAGAATATTAAATATGTTATGATTTAGGTAGAATAAAATGATTTTGGTAAAAAAGGAATACAGTCCTGTTATAGATACAGAGATCCCTGGTTCAAGCTCTGGAGAAAGAAAAGATAAAACCATATGTAGAATACTTCATTAACAGTAAAGTACAAATTACCATTTTCCCCATAAATGTTTAATAAATGAAATTTTTTAGTAATTTGATATTTTATTAGCTGTAAAAAAGGAAAGAAACTGATCCTGTGATTTTATTGCTTATAAGGAAGATCCCAAGAGAAGTTTACTCATTCTACTAAGGCAGGTCCATACCTTCTTGGACAGTGTACTTAGAGAACTGTGAGAGGGTAAGTATCTTGTGAACTTTTTTAGGGCAGGGACTGTCTTTTCTTTCCTTTTGTATTCCTAGGACTGAATATATTTTGTTATTGTTGAGTTGATTCAGTCTTGCCTAACTTTTCATGACCATATTTGGGACTTTCCTGGCAAAGATAATGGACTGGTTTGCCATTTTCTTCTCCAGCTCATTTTACAAATAAGAACTGTCTAAGGCCAAATTTGCACTCAGGTCCTCCTGACTTTAGGCCTGGCACTCTATCCAGTGTGCCATCCAAGCTGCTGATTCTGGCACACTGAAGGCTCTTAATAAGTGCCAGGGTCATACTAACATTTCACACAACTGAGTGAGTCGATGAACCCAGCACCTCTAGCGGTTCCCACATTATGCTTCACATCCCATCCAAATGTAATCATATCTTCATACTGAGCTAAAAGAATATGCAACCCAAAGGCTTCCCATCAGGTCTCAGAATACGGGTGGGCCCAAGAGTGCAGGTGTGAGTGGAAAAGTGACAGCATGTGGATGTGATTGGGATGAAAAATAGGGGGTTCAGGGTGGTCTTAATATTTACTGTCCAGGGTATTTTGGATATGCTAGGTCTTGTAACCAAATGCTTGGGTGCAATTTTAAAATACCAGAATGTAATTTTAAAATACTCGGATATAATTTTCCAAAAGTATTTTTTAATAACAAAGATGAAGTACTAAAAAGAACCTACCCAATTATGGTCCATTTAACTAATCAGCAAGCTGGTCTCAGATGATTAAGACCTTGAAAATTCACTCATGCTTGGCTTAATTCCCCCTGATTTAGCAGTGCTTTCCTATAAATGATGGGAAACAAGGTCCAGGAAAAATGAAAACCTACTCACAACTTCATTCTTCCCTAACCTCTCACCTCGTTGATCTTCTTTACTCAGCTCATGCTCAGGAAGCTACTGTCTCGCATCCCAATATGATTTCCCACCAGATGTTTAATAGTCAAGGTCTCCAAGACCAAATCCCTAAATGACTATAAACTTTCAAACCAGCCAATATTAGGAAATACTCTACAATTTCCCACTCGGATAAATTCCCTGTATTAAAACCTAAGACATTTCCCCAGAAGCAATATCCATAACAATGTAATCTCTTCAAATGATAAGGATCTCCACTCAAAAATTCTCTTGGTTTCTCCCCCACCCAAATCTATCTGAAGTGAACAAGACTATTTATTACTTCTGGTCTCAGTTCTCCTTAGAGTAAATGCTCTTTAGAAGTGTCCCAATTTTGCTTAATCCTTGCTAAGTGCTCTGCTCCTAGAAGATATTTAATAAATATGTGCTGAATTGAATTTGAATCCAGAAAAAAAAATCCCATCTTTTTCTTGCTTGTTCCATTTCTTAATAAAGCTGAACTTTGGGAAAAAATGTCTTCTTTCTTTCCTAGTGACCAGAGTCCTTCTGCCCAAACTCTTACAGTGTCTTTATTTCTTGAGATAAATAGAGCAAATAAGGAGATGGAAAAGACACCAGGGATCAATCCCTCTTTGGCAAGGGAATTGACTAAATGACTTAATAGGTTTTTTTTTTCCCTGTGATTTCCCCTTGTAGGGGGCAGGGTGTGTGTGGAGGGGTGTTCCCAGCCCAATCTTCTCCCAGCTGTCAAAACCACCTGCTTGCTCCCTTGTGAAATGTGGCCCCATCTTGACCCCACACAGCTGTCTGGTCTTTTCCCTAGCCAGACAGCCCATTACACTCTGGAAAGTTACACTAACAGAAATTCTCCAACACAGGAAACAGCAGCCTGAACCTGAGACTAAGAAGCAAAAACCATGGTGCTTATCCCAAAGACTCAACCGACTTCTTGTCAATCTCTTATTTTGTACACATGAAAGAAAAAGGAGCATCTGATAGGAAGTCAGGGGGGAAAGCAGAGAAGACTATGCAATATAAATTTTACAAGGAGGTTTTGCTAAATTATTCTGGGATAAGGGCCAAATCCTGGGTTAACCTCAGCGGCGTCACTGGTAAACTCATTATTACCCTCCTGCTGAAATATGCAAGAAAGACAAGCCTTCATTAAACTTTGTTAAATCTCTTGTCTTTTTTATGGTAAAAAAAATTATTACAATTACAATTTTTGCAGTGGAATGCTTCTCAGTTTTATTTGCATTCTGATTTTTAATTTATATTTGGAGGCATTTGAGACTATAGAATGATTTCTATTCATGTACCCTAATCATTGACATTAACGTTGTGATTGTGAGATAGATGCTATTATTTCCATTTGACAGATGGGTCAACTATGGCTCAGAGAAACGACTTGTTCATGGTCATTCAGAGGTCACAAGTGGGAACACAACCTAACATTTCCTGATAGTCAATCTGGCATGCTTTCCATTACACCATACTGACACTCATGGATAGTATGAAGTGTCTTATTTGGGGGTGAGATGGGGAAGGTTCTTATCTGCCATTTAATTAGTGGGGGAAATGCTTTTATATACTGGAACTCTTAATTGAACACCAGGTAGATAATTTTGATTATATTAAGTAAAAAGTTTCTGTACAAATAAAACTAATGCAGACAAGATTAGGAGGGAAGCATCAAATTGGGAAATCATCTTTACATTTAATGGTTCTGATAAAGGCCTCATTTCTAAAATTTATAGAGAATTGTCTCATATATATAAGAATTCAAGCCACTCTTCAATAGATAAGTGGTCAAGGGATATGAACAGACAATTTTCAGATGATAAAATTAAAACTATTTGTAGTCATATGAAAAGGTGCTCCAAGTCACTATTGATCAGAGAAATGCAAATGGAGACAACTCTGAGGTACCACTACACCCCTGTCAGATTGGCTAAAATGACAGGAAAAGATAACGATGAATGTTGGAGGGGATGTGGGAAGACTGGGACACTGATGCATTGTTGGTGGAACCGTGCACGGATCCAACCATTCTGGAGAGCAATTTGGAGCTATGCTCAAAAAGTTATCAAACTGTGCATACCCTTTCACCCAGCAGTGTTTCTATTGGGCTTATATCCCAAAGAAATAATAAAAGAAGGAAAGGGCCCCACATGTGCAAGAATGCTTGTGGCAGCCCTTTTTGTAGTGGCTAGAAACTGGAAACTGAAGGGATGCCCATCAATTGGAGAGTGGCTGAATAAATTATGGTATATGAATGTTATGGAATATTATTGCTCTGTAAGAAACGACCAGCAGGATGATTTCAGAGAGGCCTGGAGGGACTTGCATGAACTGATGCTGAGTGAAACGAGCAGAACCAGGAGATCATTATACACAGCAACAATAATACTATATGAGGATCAGTTCTAATGGACATGACTCTCTTCAACAATGAAATGCTTCAAACCAGTTCCAATTGTTCGGTGAAGAAAGCCATATACACCCAGAGAGAGGGATGTGAAATATGGACCACAAGGTAACATTTTCATGTTCTCTATTGAGGTTTGCTTGCATTGTATTTCCTTTATCAGATTATTCTTTCTTGTAGATACGATTTCTCCTGCACAAAAAATGATGCAATAACTATACATATATTCGATTTCTTAAGTACTCTAACGTAATTATCATGTAGTGGATATCCTGCCATCTAGGGGAGGGGTGGGGAGTAGGAGGGAAAAATTTGTAACAGAAAGCTTTGTAAGGGTTAATGTTTAGGAATTACCCATACATATGTTTTGCAAATAAAAAGTATTAATAAATTTTTAAAAATGAATTGAAGAAGGAAAAAAAAAGAAATGCCTTTATCTATAGAAATGATGCTAATTGTTGGTAACTAAGACTTAGAGAATTGCTGAATTGAATCTTCTTTTTTTTTTTTAGCTAAATTGAATCTTAACCTAGAAAAACATCTTGTTTTTTTCTTGCCTATTTTATCTTAATGAAGGATGAACTGTGGAAATAAGCTGGAACTTATATAAGGAAGAACTAGAATCTAAAGATTTCATACAGCCTCAAATTATGCAACATTTACATCTCATAAAAACTGCAATTTCAGATAAGTCTGAAGACAATAGAAAGATGCATGATGGCAAACAATAAAGCGATTCTCATCAAATGGGGGAACGGCTGACCAACTTTTGATATATAAATATAATAGCATGCTATTGTGCCATAAAAAAAATGATCAAAATGCTAGTTTCAGAGCAACCTGGGAAAACTTGCAAAACTTGAGAACTCTAATCAGTGCACTAACCAACCAAGATTCCAGAGGGCCAGTGATGAAGCAAGCTAAGTATCTCTGGACAAAGAGGTAAGGAATACAAGATTTGGAATAAGATCATGCATTTCAATGTGGAAATTCTTTTGTTTGAGCGTATGATTGTTACAGGAGTTTTGTTTTACTTTTCTTTTTTTTTTCACTTGGGGAAGATAGAGGGAGAGAAAACTGCTTGCCAGTTTAAAAGAAGACATAATCAGAAATCCAAAAGAAAGTTTTCTACATGGTTGGTCATGTAGGAAAGGCAAAAGATAACAAATAAACAACTCGCCTACTTTTGGAAGCACCAAATGTTCAGTGACTTCAAAAGAAGCTTTCAGCGTTTTGAAGACATCTTTTGGAAAATATCTGGAAAGACCCAGAACAGAATTTCACATGAAGATAAAGAGTGGAAAGGGTATCATCTTTACCATGGAAGTAATATTTCTTATGAGGAGATAATGGTCCATTGAAGTATCATGGTAGAAATAAGTTTAATTCATAGTGCCTTGATTTAGCCAACCTATGGTCAGGATGAGCAAGGCACCTGAGGTTCTTTTATTTTGTGTTGAAAAGACCAAATCATTAGTCAGAATCTGATGTTCTCTGAGGAGGTTCTAAGTGAGGACAAAAGGAATTAAATTCTGACACATGAGCCAAGAAAAAATTTAGTGATATTTCTCCAAGATAGAAAACAGGCCATGTAAATCCAGAGATTCATTACAAATGTCAAACAATGAAGAGAAAAATAATTAATGATAACCTAGAATGAAATTAAGAGAGGTTTAATATATATATATATATATATATATATATTACAATGAAATACAATGAAATAGGTATCTCCACCCTTTCATTGTTTGGTGACATGAATATGGTAATGCTGAGGAACTGTTGACAATTAGCCAGAAGACTGAGCAGAGGTCTTATAAGAAAATTACTCCCTAGTGGTAAAATATTGAAAATTCAATTATCTTCTGTTTATTACAAGCTTATATTAGCAACTGTATTCCTAATAAAGACCTTGATAATATACAAATTAATGGGAACACAGGGGAGTACTTTTAGCAACTTTTTTTTTTCCTAAGTCTTACAGTAGTCTACAATATTGATTTCTAAAGTGCTCCATAGGACTGTATAAGCCTTGCAAACAAAATTCTCAACATAAATTATTACACATATATGACTATATGATATATTATGGTTCTATGTAATATCAAAATATTTTTGTATAACTAGCAGGGTGGGCAATACTAAAATATTAACCAACCATGATTCTAGAAGACCAGTGTATGTTAGTACATAAACTGTTCAGGAAGGAAAACCTAATGGACCAAAGGAAGAAGTCAGAATAGAGGAAATACAAATTGCTTAAATACTAATTAAAATTGTATACACTTGCAGGAAATGCTTCTTCTTTTATACAACTACAAATTTCTTAGAGTTTTCCCAGAATACAAGACTATATTAAAAGTAAACTGACATCATATCCTATCCTATCACCTTTACATTGTCTTTATTTCAATTAGCTCATCACTTGAGTACTAAAGGGATCAGTTTTTCCATCCTCTCCCAATTAGTATTTTTTGTCAGTTGAAAGTTATAACTGCTTATATTGATTCATTAATTCAGAATATTTATTAAGCGTTTACTATGTGCAGAGCTCTATGGTAGGCATTAGGGGATGTATGCAAAGATATAGGTGACATGCTAAAAAGACTGATTATTTTTCTGAATGAATCTTGGACTTGGAATCAGGTGAAACTTTGGTTTGAACCCCATTTTTGACCCTTGTGTGATTATGGATAGATAAGTCATTTCACTTTGATGAACCTCAATTTCTCTATGTGTAAAATGGAGATAACACTTCACAAGCTTGTTGTAAAACTAAATACGGTATGCCAAGTGCTTTTCAAACCTAAAAAAAACTATTTAAAGAGCAAATATTATGAAATATAGAGGCATATGGAAAAGCATATGACACAAAAAAGCTATTAGGCTATATAACAGAGATAAGGCAGGAAATGAGAAGAGCCCCTTGTGTTGCAAAAGCTCAGAGCAGAGCAAGATTGCTTTTGAATTAGATTATCAGGGAAGGCTTCACGAAGGGAATCTTATAGAATGGTTAATATTTTGATGGGTAGAGGAGAGTATTCTAGGTGGAAAGCATCGAGTCAAGTCATGAAAGCAGGAAAGATATTTGGGATATGAGGAGTAGAATACTTTGGCATTCAAAGCCCTTAATAATCCAGTCCCTTTCTACCTTTTCAGTTTTACTTCTGCCTCCCCACATGTATTCCTCACTACAGTGAAACTGGCCTCCTGGCTGTTTCATGAGAAGGCATGCCATCTCTCTTCTCCAGACACTCTCTCTGGCTTTCCTCCATGCCTGGAATGTTCCCTCCTCTGCTCATATTACTAACCTCCCTGGCTTCCTTTAATTCCCAACTAAACACCACCTTCTACAGGTGCAAAGTGCTTTGAAATCCTTAAAGAGCTCCATTAATGTTCTAATCCTACATCTAACATTTCTAAAGGAAACCTTCCCTCCTCCCCTCCAATCCTTTAAATTCCAGTGCCCTTCCTTCAGTTAATTATTTTGTATTTATCCTGTAGATAGTTTGCTTTGTCCCCATTAAGATTATAAACTCCTTAAAGCCAATGACTGCCTTTTGCCTCCTTTTGCATCTTAGCACCATGCCTGGTACTAAGTAGATGCTTAATAAATGTTAATTGATTGTCTATGTCAGGAAGTTGTGTTGAGACCTTCCAGTTCTGCCAACTCTCCATGACCTCATTTGGGATTTTCTTGGCAAATATATTGGAGTGGTTTGTCATTTCCTGCTGCAGCTTCTTTTAATGAGAAACTGAGGCAAACAAGATTAAGTGACTTTCACAGGATTGCATTTTAATTTAGAACCTCCTGACTCCTGGGCTGGCACTCTATTCACTGTGCTATCTAGCTGCCCTTGGAAAGGGAAGAAGATATTTTTCTGCTGCTCAAAGATGAGAAGAAGCAAAATTAGAAAAAAATGAACATACTATTTAATTCATTTTAAGGAAACTGATTTTCCTTAAGTGGAGAGGCAGAAGTGGGAGACAGAAACATGGCAAGTCAATATAAAAGAAGTGATTCTATACACCCATGAAAAAAACAGAATTCAACAAAATTGAATCTGACAAACATATGGTAAATTTCTGCTAAGTGGCAATACATAGAGTAAAATATAGGGATGTGGTAAGGGACAGACAGGCAGCTTTGATATTAAAAACAAATACTGTAAGTTTGCTACAAATGTAATTGTGAAACTGACCCAATAGGGTGATGGAAGAGGCTATATAATAAGCAAGTCCATCCTGTGTATTGGTAGGATGAAGAAGAACATTCCTGTAGAAGTAGTAAGAGCAACAATAAGATGTGGTAGACTCCAGAGTAAGGAAAATAAAGGTCACCTTGGTGGTCAGTATGTTATCAAAGCTACCAAAAGGGAGGGCAGAAAATGATTTATAATCAGGCAGGAAAGAATACATTTCTTCTGAATTGTCTAGAGCACATGGTGGTGAGCAGGTGGGGAGGGATGGCTTTAAGAGACCCAAAGGATTCTGTGAGGGAAGAGGAAGAAAGCAATGTCAGCAAAGTCCAAATGAGGATGTTCTCAGGTAAAAACTGAACAACTTATCAAAGGTGACACAGATTATAAAAGCCAAAGAGTGAGAAAGAGCATTATTGTTAGTTCCTCTATCCATCCTTTAGGCAGTTTTTGAAAAGGCAAAGAATGACTCTGGCAGAAGCTAGAAAGGCTGCCAAACATTAAAGAGGGATCCCCACCCATCTGTTTGGCTCAAAGAAGAACACTCAAGAGATGGTGGGTGGACAACCTCACTAGAGCTCTTTACAATGTGTAAAGATGAGATAGAAATATTATTTATTGAAATAACTAATCATGGGAACTATCCTCTGTGGATATTTTTTCTTTACAGAGAAATAGGTCATCAAAGTTTGACACTGACAGAGAAATTTCAAGAACCATTTTCATGCTTATTTTTTTGCAGTATGGACAAAACCCTATGAGAGAAAAACATTAAAATTAAATTACTCAAGTACATTTTATGTACTTTTAAGCATATATCCTATTGGACTTTTAGTTTTTAGGATCACATGTCCAGTGTTGAAATAGATCTTAGGTGTTATCTATCTATCAGTATTTATTAAGCATTTACTATGTGCCAGGCACTCTGCTAAGCACGAGGGATATAAAAAGAAACAAAAGACAATTCCTGCCCTTCAAAGAGCTTACAGTCTCATGAGGAGACAACATAAAAGCAAATATATACAAAATATGCTATGTTCAGAGGATAAATAAAATAATTAACAGAGGAAAGATACTATCTAGTACAGAAGTATCCAATATAACTATTGCTGCCTGAACAAAATTAAAATGCCATTGGGAAATGTTTAACAAAATAGATAAAAGTACACTAATACAATACAGATAATGTTAATTTGTGGTCTTCTACGTTTATGTGCCTCTGGTAGGGATCTATTTGAATTGGATACCACTGATCTAATCTAACTGCCTATTTTTCACATGAAGAAATTGAAGCCTGGAGAAACTAAATTATTTAATAAAGATCATTTAGGCAAATAATAACATATCCATTTATATAGTTCTTTAAGGATTGCAAAGTATTTTACATATACTGTTTCATCCTCACAACAGCTCCACTAGGTATTATTTTTACATGTCAGAGATGGAAGGTAAATGCTGTTTCCAATCTCCATGCCCAGGACTCCAAATTCCATCCACTTTCCACTCCTTCATGTTCCCATTCTACTCTGATTTTTGTAATTCAGTTACTGCAAATAACTGTCTCTTGAGCAGCTTCTTATCACTTATTTTCTAACTGTACTTATTCATAAAAATATGCTTATTTGGTGAGCTCTAGATTAGAAATAAATGTGAAGAATGATAAAAAAAATGTTGAATAATCAGAGGATAAAAGTCAACCAGGTACTTTGAAAATCTATAGAAGTATCAGTGCCCTACTTGAGAATTAATAAAGTGCTATTAAAGAGAATGTACTACTGGCTTGTATTTTTTTGAAAAGAAAAATATAATTTAATGAAGCTGTTGACAGTACATATATTATTATTCTTTACAATCCCATGGTGATAAGGAAATGTCACCAATTACTGGCAACAATGACAGAAAACAATTTTCAATGATTTATGTCATGAAGCCAAAAATATACATTTAGATTACTGAGAAGCAATAACCATTCTATTGCCCAAAAGGAGTTTTCAGGCAGAAAGTACACTAATGAAGGTTAACTTTATTTTTCATAATAAGAATTGACAAAATTTCCTTCTATTACCTCTCAATGTTATCAAGTAAGTTAAGACATTCTAAGATGGATTTAAAAAAAAAGATGATGCATCTATAATGTTACTTACTGAACCAGATATTCTTCTTTTGGACATTGGATATCTTTACAGAAATGTAGCAGAAGGTGGGGTGGAATGGGGAAAGAAGAGGCAAGATTTGAAATGTTATTCAGTCAATTAAAGAAATTCAGAGCCCTGGATTTTGAACACCTCTCTGCTATTTACATTGATCATCTTTTTGCTTAGGTTTCTTCTTCTTTTTCATTTTTAATGCCCCAATTTGTAAAGTAAAAGGCTTGAACTTAATTCAGATAATTTTGAGGAGACTGCTTAGTTCAACCCTCCTTATTTCATAGACAGTAGCATGATAAGAGGCTATGTGATATAGCTGACTTCAGTCATAAAGACCCTTTAAAGACCAGTTTCTGTGATCCTGGCTCTTATTTTAACCTGTCAGTGACTAAACAAAAATCACCATCTCAGACAACTCTAAAGCTGTACCTCTCAGGATAGGTATCTATCTATATTGGTAGAGGGAAATAAATCTGCAAAAGTTTTCAGCACTGAAATCACAAATCTGATGTCACTCTTTTTTTTTCTCTCCATCACTGCTGTGGTGGACTTAATTTGAATTCTACCTTTGACACTATGAATACAGGCAAGTTTTTTGGTCCTTCAGAAACTTAGTTCCTTCCTTTACTTGTATTAAGGATATAATAATGCTTTTGCATCACTATGAGAATTCAATTAATCAACAAGGATTTCAAAAATTTTCAAATAGCAGTAACAAATGCTTATTAAATGTCAGTCACTGTATATCAAACATCTGGTGTTATTGGTCCTGTTTGATAAACAACAACGCACTACATTGAAGGTATATTTTTGAAATAGATAAGAACTGACTAGAGGTTTTATACTGGGCAGAAGTATCTTAGAGAATAGCTCGAATCTTTTTGCTCTACCCAAATAGGAAGAAGATTAATTACACTCCTAGGAACTTTAGATAGGGCTTTGGCAACATGGGAATTTACTTAGCTGAGTTATCCATTTAAAAGTGTCGAAGGAAGTAAGTGAAATAATCAGCACTAGAAATGTGCTTATACTCAATAGTTCACTATCTTCGATCAAAAATTTAAAATAAATGCAAAGGCATTTTAGAATTCAAATGTTTGCTTTTAGGAGAGGAACTATGTTTTTTAACATTCTATTCATATACACAATACCTAGCACATTATAAGCACTCAAAATTAAATTTAGCACAAATATGGTGCTGCTATTTAGGAAAAAAGGCAAGAATGATATTGGGATACATAAATAGAAGCATAGCAAGTAGCAACCATGAGTGCACAATTCTGAAATTCTCAGCACACAGACATAAGGAGTTGGGAGAAGGCTTGGAGAACAAGGAAGCTGATTAAACATTTCAAACTGAGATCTATGAAGAAAGATCATTGGGACTAATTAGCCTTGAGAAAAGAAGGTAGATAGACAATTCACCTTTGGACTTGAAGAATAAGAAGGGTGATTATGACTTTTTTCTACATTTTTTCCCTCAAGTATGTAGATTTAAACTGCAGCACAGGGGATTTAAAATAAAGATTCTAGCTCATAGGAGTTATTCATGTTTGAGAGGCAGGATGGTATAATGGTTAGGGCATTGGATATAGAGTCAGAAGATGTAGGTTCAAATCCTGTCTTGGGCACTATATGACACAAAACCAAGTCACTTAAATTCTCAGCCTCAGTTTCTACATCTATAAAAGAAAGTTTGGGCTCGTTGGCCTCTGAGGTCCTTTGCAACTCTTTAGTTATAAGCCTATAATTCTATGAGCATTAATCTATTTTTTAAATAGGCAATTGAGGTTAAGTGACTCACCCAGGGTCACACAGCTAATAAATTCTGAGACAGAATTTGAACTCAGGTCCTTCTGACTCCAGTATACCACCTATCTATTCCATTCTAACTTTTCTATAGTAGAGGGACTTTGAACAATGTGACTGGCTAATCAGGAGAAACTTCAGAATCTTGTGCTTTACCTTGCTTATCGGAACTGGAAATGTTGGGTTTTCATTTTTTGAAGTATGGTTCTAACTCTAATGATAGTGTCTTGTAACTCTGAGTACAAATATAGTATTCATTTGCCAAGATTATTTCCCGTTCATGGATATTCTCCAACCAAGCAATTCATGAAAGCAGATAATGTTAAAGTAAGCCTGAAGAAGCTGGAGAAAATGCAGTCTGGAGTGACAGGGTTCCAGACAAAGACATTGAGGGGAGCTTTAAGCAGGATTGGATTCTTCTGTAGAAGTGTGATCATGGCAAAATAAAACAAGCATATTTTATGGGACCAAAGAACTCTTTTTACAATGTTCATAGAAAAATGGGACAGAACATATATTGACTTGTTTTGTTTAAGTGGGCTATTATCTTAAAAATAAATAATTGAAGAAAAATTTGTATTGATGTACTATACTTAGGACTTGAAGAGTAAGGAAATCAGAAACAGGATTTTTTCCCCCATCATAATTACAATTGAGCTTGTTTCTTGAATCTTCAGTATAATACTCTAGTACTTTAACATTCTACTTATGTAAAATACCTGTGAGATTGAAAATTGATTTTAATTCTATTTTTGTTGATATAATCAAGCTAGCATAAATTTAATATTCCCTTTGTTGTGAGTCTAAAATGCTGTATCCTTATACACCTTAGCTTAAAAAGGTCAAGGTTTCCCAGTTCATCCAGGGCCATTACCTATTGTCCTGATCTATATCTTGTCACTGGACCCAGATGGCTCAGGAGGAGAAAATAAGACTAGTGACTTTGCACAACCCTCCCTCCACCCCTCACTTAAATTCAATTCGCATGCACATCGTAACATCACCTCCCTAATGTCATGGTACTCTTTAAGAATGAATGACATACACCTTAGGTAACCTCAGATCATTTACTCCTAATCTTGTGACTTGTACCTCCACCTTTGTCTTTTTGTGACCCTACCTTGTAATTTCACCAAACACACACTTTCCAGAGAAACTTGGTTAATCTAAAGATCAAACTATGAATTTTAAATTGTCATAGTAACTCCTATTACCTGCAGATTATTCCCATCACTTGTACTGATCTCATCTCACAATGATGTAATGGGGAAGAACTTACCACATCTCCTCATTGAATGTCTAGTTTGAGATTTTACTCTATCATTTTGTTAATCTCTATAGAGACACTGGCAGCCCTCATGGGAGATCATTGGCCCTCAAGAGAAACTTTATCTCTCAGAATTCCTATCAGGACATACAAAATACTGGCTTACATGTCTATAAATAACTCAGATTAAAGAAAATATTTGGTAAACTATGTGACTAACACATACTTAATTCTACCTTTTTCATATTGCTTTCTTTTCTCCCTACCATTCCTACTATCCCCCCACTAGTCTGGACTTTTATTGCCTCTTTACTGTATAACTATGATAACTTCCCAACAGGTATCCTGGTCTCCAAACTCATCATCCTCCAAACATTCCATTAAGTGGCCAGTTTGATTATTCTGATGAACCAACATGATCCCATTTACTCCCTTGATTAAAAACTGTTAATTGCTGCCCATTGCCTATTCAATAAATATTCAGCCAAACAATAAAAATTCTCCACAATGTACCCTTTTTTGCTTTCTTGGATTCATATCCCTGTCACTTACCTAACATAAATAATAACTCCTTTCTGTGGGTATAGCAATTTCCAAGAGTCTTCTGAACTCTAGTTCCTTTGAACCTAGTAATGTTGTGTCTTCATATATTATAGCCAATAAAAACACACACATATGTTTTTATTTGAAAAGTGAGGTGTATGTTTATTTAGAATACAAATATATATAGATACATGCACACACATGTGTATATGTGTATACACACATGCAAATATGTTCTTGGGGAAATGTTTTTTAATTTATTCCTTCTCCAATTAACCTTTTCAAATTTATCCCACATTATTCCCCTTTATGATATCCATAATTCATGCCTATTGGATTGCTTGATGCCCCTTGGCCACATCCAAAATGTTTCCACCTTCATCACTGTTCATTTCTTCCCATTCCTGGAATATCACCACTCTTATCTCCCATCTTCAAATGCTGGTATATTAGCTTTCTTTCAAGACACAACTCAAATATTACTTCTTTCATGAAACCTCCCTTGAACCTCTCCTTTGGACACTATTTCCTTATAAGCTGATCTCTGAGCAATTTGTATTTCTTTTATTTATTGTAATACAATTTATATTTAATTGATCTAAGTAGCAACAGTTGAAGACTAGGGGAAAACATGGAAAAGAATCATATAAATGTGAAGATGCAAATGAGTTGTGGTCAACACCAATGAAAAAGATGTCTATAATGATGAAATCCCTTATCCACTGAAGTACTGAAGCTTACTTATACAAGTAGATATTTGGAAGTGAACACAATAATGCAAATGAAGTATGACACGAACAGAATATAAGTGAACTATCATCACCTGAGTTCTTAATGTTCTCTCAAGTCTTGGAAGCTATGGTCCTCTTTATGCTACCCTAAAATTATTTTTGGCTGCTACCTTACTTTACTGACTCATATTGAACTTGCAGTCCACTAAAACTCCCAGATCTTCTTCAGAATAGCTTCTATTCTTTTCCCATCTTATAATTTAGTTATTTTTAAAATTAATCAAATGTAAGACTACATTGATCTCTACTGAATTTCATCATGTTAGATTTAGCCCAAAGCTCTAGCTTATTAGAATCCCTTTGGATACTGACTTTGTCATCCATTGTGTTATCTATTTTCTGCAGTTTGTTGCCATCTGCAATTCTAATGAGCACATCAGCCAAGGCTTTATCCAGGTCACTGATAAAAATATTAAACTTCATTTTTTAAATAGCACCGAGTTGATCTGAAGAAAATCCATTCTTTATAAAAGTAAGTTGATTAACATTTTGGTACAAATCAGTGTATTTGATAATATAAATAATCAGGAGCCCTGAGAGAAACACATAAGAATAAAACTGAAAGAAAATGTTAGTTAAAATATGTTCAAAAATAGACATGATTTGCAATCATATTTTATGCTACTTGACAAATGCAAGATGAGCCTTATAAAAAATTATCCCTTTATTGAACCAAATGAACTAAAGCTGGTCTACAATACAAAAGCATGAACTCTTGTCAGGTTCCATAATTCTCAACATTACCAATCATAGGAGATAATCAAATTATTTTTATGGCAGTCTATGCCAAAGATGATAACTCCATGGAAACATGAATCAGGATTAGAGTTAGTAATTCTGGATATCCTGGTAAAGAATAAGAAGTTTACAAATGAAATGGAGATCCATATAACACTATAATTTTTCCTCAATAGGTTCCATTACAGAGAACTGCCAAATCCAGCTTTTCAATTCTTTCATCTTTAAAACATGTAACCTACTGAGGCCATATCAGATTCTTCTCTGTATACAGAACTAACCTCCTTCCTCTTCCTTCTTATAAAAATGAAACCTAGGGATACTTTTTTTTCCCCAAAGGTTACCTCATGTAGTTTCTTCCCAAACCTGTCCTCCAAATATTTTCACTTTAAGTCAAATTACATGAAGTCAAGGACGTAGTTAGATAGGAATCAACAAAACAGAAAAAGGGATAACAGTAATTTAATGTTGGAACTAAAAATAAAATGGGACTTGTTGTATTCTACTTTTGTAAGAAGAGCTTTCCAGTTAAACAGTTAATCAGTATGTCATGAAGAGAACAATGATCTAGGTTCTTGTCCCCTTTCTAGTATCATCCCGGAAGGCAAAATATTTCCTAACACTGTCAAATGATAATGGTCTGTGTAATTTGAAATATATTTGTGAAAGACTTGCTGAGTCAGCTATGTGTCATAGAAGTAACAAACATGAACTTGGACAGACTGAGAGTCAGTGGAGCCAGAAGGGCCTGGCGCACTGTGGCCCATGGAGTCACAAAGATTCAGACTGACAATGAATGAACAACTCCTTTCTGTGGAAATAGAAGTTTGCAAGAGTCTTCTGAACTCATTTCTCTGATCCTAGTAGTGTTGTGTCTACATATATTATACCCAACAAAAACACACTCACATATGTTTTATTTGAAAAATGAGATGTTGCAGCAGCTAGGTGGCTCAGTGGATAGAGCACCAGACCTTAAGTTAAGAGGACCTGAGTTCAAATCTGACCTCAGACACTTAATGCTTCTTAGCTGTGTGACCCTGGGCAAGTCACTTAACCCCAATTGCCTCAGGGGGAAAAAGAGAAATGTTTATCTAGAATACAAGTATATGTAGTTACAAGTACACACACGTATATGCGTATATACACATGCAAATATATTCTTGGGGAAATATACACACATACCCATGTATGTATATATTCTTGGGGAAATTTAGTTCTAATATCCTACTTTCTGACCTCTCTGCTTCATGGGGTTCCAATGACCTCCCTTTCCTCCCAAATACTCCTCTTTTCTGGGTTTTTCTAAGATTGTTCTCACTTGTTTCTCCTACTTGTCTGTCTATTCCTCCTGAGTTTCTACCTGGGTTATCACTTATGTCCTCCTTCCTAAATGAGTAAAGAATAGTGCAAAGCTCTGACATGTGTCTTCATCTCTTTCTATACCTTCTCTCTCACTGATCTTCTCAGTTCCCATGGGTTTAATTATAATTCTGGGAAGATTTTTAGATATACAAATTCAGCACTATTGCCACTTCTAAATTTCAGTCTTATACTAATTTCCTGTTAGGCACTTCTCACTAAGTATCCTACATCCAAAACACATTGCCTTTTCCCCTAAATATACCCCTTTTCCTAACTACTTTTGTTGAGGACAACACTACCTTTTCTGACCCTCAATGCTTCCAACTCCCTCAACCCTGACATGCTATCACTTGTGAAGTCTTGTTGACTTTACCAGCTCAGCACTTCCTAAATCCATTCTTTCTATTCAACAAAATTTATTATAACTAGAATTCAAATCTTCACCACCCTTGCATTATATGACATAAGCACCCTGATGGATCTCCCTCCTTTAAGCGCTACCTTCCCCCAATCCATTTCTGATTTTACAATAGAATCCTAATTATAATTATGATATTTTGTTAACAATTAGATTAGTGATGGTGATAGTAGCAGGGAGTTTTTGTGATTTCACAGGTTACTGTGAGGAAATCAGCTTTATTGATATTGAGGAATAACTATTTTGCAACTTGTAGTCTTAGAACAGTAACTCTGATTGCATATCACATTAGCATCTCCCTCCCTTTGCTGTGAGGAACAAAGGGGATAATATTTGTAAAGTACTTTACAAACCTTAAACTATTATATAAATTTTGGCTAGTTTTTAAAAAAGAGGGCTATGAACACTAAAATATTACAGAAAGATGGTTTCACAATTTTGTAGGGTGGTGGTGGATAAAACATTTTGTAAACAGAAAGTACTATATTAACCCAAGCTGTCATTTCCAGTATGATTTTTTTTGCTTAAGATGAAATATATTAATAAGTAAAATATCAATAGCACTTTAAGGTTTACAAGTTCTATGCTTCTCTCTCTCTAATAAGTCATCCCTTGTAATGTAGAACTTGAAAAATAAAGGTAGTTCAGCAAAACTAGCAATGAAGTCTGACTGCAGTGATAAACAGTCTTCCACACTGCACAGGAAGGAAGGAAATACATTTTCTCACCTTTTTTTCCAGGATCAGATAGGCCCTAAAGCCAAATAAAGTCTATAATTTTAACTCTAACACTAACCCTTCATATTTGGGGCTTACAATTCTACATATTTGTGATCAATGTTTAGTTTCATTTTTGTGATTGTTTCACTTATTCTGTTATAATCAATTTATATATTCTTTTTTGATTCTATTTAATGTTCATCAGTTCATATATTCTTTCTGTGCTGCTTTGAATTAATCATATTTATTATTTCTTATGGCATAGTAATATTAATTATATTAATGTTTCATAATTTGTCTAACCATTTAAATTTAACCATTAACCAGTTTAAAAATTAACCATTTAATAAGTTGATAAGAATCTATTTTGTTTTCAGTTCTTTCCTATTTCAAAAAATGCTGCTATCAAGGTGTATATGATATTTTTCATTCTGGTTCTGCCCTTCAAGTAGATACCTAGTCATTGGATTTTTGTGTCAAAAGAGATGGATATTTTATTTAGTTTGCTAGCAACACTTCAAATTACTTTATAAGGTGGCTGACCAATTCACAGCCTTTCCAGCAGTATTAGTCTGTTTGTCTTTATATGATACCTCTAACTATTCCCATCTTTTGTCATATTTACTTGAAAGGCTTTCAGAGTTTTTTGATTTGCATATCTTTTATTAGGTTTGAATTGTTATGATTTTAATATAACACAATTATTCTTTTGAAAACTATTTGCATTTTTTAAACCTATTATCTATTGGAGAATGGTTCTTGGCCTTATAATATTATGTTATTTCTCTACATTTTCCTCTATAGCTTAGCTATCAGAACCTTACCAAAGGTGTGTGAGACAAAGATTTTTTTCCTTCCTTTGACAGCTGCCTTTCTTATCCTAGTTGCACTGATTTTGTTCATGCAGAACCTTTTGAATTTTGTGTAATTAATATTATCTATTTTATCTTTTTGATTGCTTCTAACCTCATTTAGTTAGGAATCTACTCTAGTCAAACTGTGAAAAATATCTGATACTATTCTTTTTTTATTTTTTTCATGTTTTGATCTTTTATATTTAGGAACATTTTTAGCTATTACCATGAGTATTAGTAGTATTATTAAAAAATAAATGGCTCATTCATCAGGAAAAAGAAGAAGCTTTCATATTTGGGGCCTGCATCTTTTTCTGCTTCCATGCACTGTTAATCTTGTTCTAAAATAAAACAATGACATACTCCATAATTTCTACATTTATCTTTTGTGCTATCTTGTGGGAAAGATTTATTATTGAAAAAATGAACATAATCAAGACCCCTTTTTAAATAGTAAATCATTTTTGAAATGTTCTGATCTATCATTTCAATAAATAGCAGCTTTCCAAAGTTACGGAAAATTAGAATTTACAGCCATAAGTTCCATGGAAGGTAGAAGGTGTTTAAGCATATTTTTCACATACTGTACATCAATTCACATGCTATAATGCAAAGAGACTATTTTGTGCTATAATTTGAAGTAAGTAGTAAGTTTTGACACTCCTGTGTGAAAGTGTTATTACTATCATTCCTTTTTAAACTGATTTCCTGACAATGGAACCATCAGTTTCCATGTCCCTCGAGTTCAAAGGCTTGATATTATCTTAAGTTCTTCTCTCTCCTTTATATTTTATATCACATCAGACACAGGAATCCTTCTTTATTCAATTCAATTCTTCATTCAAAATATTGCTATATCGGGGCGGAGCCAAGATGGCGAACTGCAGACAGCTTTCTCTGTGAACTCCTTTGGGACCTTCCCTCAAACCCAGACAAAGTGAGCCTTCGAACTGGTTTGTGAGTGAAGGCTCCACCAAACATTTGGACTACAACGCACTTCTATCAAAAATCTACCTGGAAAGAACTCCGGAGAAGGTTAGCCTCAGGGGAAATCGGCTGCTGGTCGCAATCAGACTCCAGCCAGGGCGGAAGTCAGGGCTGCGATAGAGGGCCGGATTTAAGGCACCCAGGAAGCCCCTGGGAGACGCCTGGGCCACTTTGCTCTGCTTGCGGGCAGGTGCTTTGGCAGATCTGCCTTTGGTAAAGGGTGGATCGAGAGAAACTGAAAACGTGGTCCTAGTGCGAATCTAGCCCGACCAGCCTCAGACCGGAAGTCAACTCGGCAAACTGCCCCAGTGCAAATACAAATCATTGCAGTTTTCTCTGTTTTTGACCAATATCCCAACTTTAAACCATGAGCAAGAAACAGAAGAGAGCTCTCACCATAGAAAACTTTTACGCAGAAAAAATAGAACAGTCCCCAGATCCTGACATTATGAAAACAATCCCAGATGAAGCCACAAAGGCAGACTTAAGTTGGTCTCCCTTTCAGAAGGCTTACCTGGATGATTGCATTAAGAATCTCAAAAGAGAGCTAGAAGAAGAATGGGGAAATAAATTGAGATCAGGGCAACAGAAATATCAAAAACTGGAAAATAGGACTGGTGAATTGGAAAAAGAAAACAGTTCATTGAAAAACAAAATTGGTGAATTGGAAAAAATCACCAACTCACTGGAAAATAAAAATGGTGAACTGAAAAACAAAATTGGTGAATTGGAAAAAGACAACAATTCACTGA